>NDXB01017289.1:26647-43141 GCA_002631895.1 Agapornis roseicollis | reverse complement strand
ACACTACACTTTCTTAAAAAAAAAAAAAAAAGAAAGAAAAAAGGTCCTTCCTTTTTCTTCTTGTATTTTAAATGGTGTTTATGCTATTTACTGATAATATATATATATATATTTTTTTTTTTTTTCCTGATGCTTTACCACTCATATCTCTGGATATTACCTTGCTGGTCAAGAAATTGAGGCTCAGTATTTTGCATTTTGCTGTAAAAATAGCATGGGTAATTATGAAAGAAAGAACATGACTCTGGAAGAAAGTTGACTCTTTATCAAGAGAAGTGAGTGTCATGGAGACAGAGAGAACATTTACCCCTCCTGTCAGATCATACTATTGAGCCGTTTTCTTTACCTGAGACAAAATCAGTGAGACAGGTTTTCCTGAAGCCACCAACACAAGAACTTTTTGCCTCAAAGTCCTAGATCCCCAGGAGAAGCAGGAGACTAAGTCTGCATTTAACCTCCAGGGCCTTTGTGGGTTGTGAGTTCTGCAGCCTTAGTCCCACATCATCTAACAAGGTGTTCAGTCCTGTGTTATAGCCAGATTTATAAATTAGCTTTCAAAGAAACCTAACCAGACAAATTAATCACAGCCAACAAATCATTCAACTAGATACTTAATAAATCCACTTAGTAATAATAAATAATACCTATGTCACAGTGCAGTACAGGGTCACTGCAGAGGAAAAGAGGAAATTCAGTGTTATGCTCTTATACTCAGTTCAGAACAGGTTCTTCCTGAGCTATTAATTATTTAATGTGAGCTATTCAGTAGTGTATGCTTTCTTAGACAGACTTCATATTTTGTAGCCCGCCCATTTTCACACTTATACGTAGACTGTTTATTTTCTCAGGTAACCTTTCTACCTGTGAATAAAATCATGGTGGTTTTTTTCTCAGATACAAGTTTACATTCTTCTAAAACATGGGATCTTTCATTTTTTTTTTTTCTTTTCAAGTGCAGTTTATGATAGCTTCAGTGTATATTTGGCCAAACATACATTCTTCAGTATCTGAAGGGGGCCTATAACGCTTCTGTGGAGGGGCTCTTCATTAGGGACTGTAGTGACAGGACAAGGGGTAACGGGTTCAAACATAAGCAGGGGAGGTTTAGACTGGATATAAGGAAGAAATTCTTTCCTGTTAGGGTGGTGAGATGCTGGAATGGGTTGTCCAGGGAGGTTGTGAGTGCTCCATGCCTGGCAGTGTTCAAGTTTGGATGAAGCCTTGGGTGACATGGTTTAGTGTGAGGTGTCCCTGCCTATGGCAGGGGGGTTGGAACTAGATGACCTTAAGGTCCTTTCCAACCCTAACTATTCCATGATTCTATGATTTCCACATTTCCCATTTTCCAAATTTCTGGAAATTGTTGTCACATTAGAACAATTAAAGGATATAAATATATGTATAGTGCCTTATTTAATTCTTAATATTTCTAAATTTATGGTAGTTTTAAAGGTAGTTATTAACTTATTTCACTGAAATTCATCTGATTTTAATCAGGCTACAGCACCTGGAATCCTGAGATTGTTAGGTTTATTTTTCTATGGATACTAAGAGTCTTTAGAGGTAGATATACCCTAGGTCTGCCTGGTCGGAGCCAGATGCCCTGAATCCCAGCTGGTGAGTTATCCTACTGTCAGGGACAAATATACTGATTTACTGAACAAGGAGGAGGGAAATATACACTTATATTCATGTACAAAATCAGAGGGATTATTTATAAATTTAAGTTGGTGTAAATACTCAAGTCTGAAGTAGACCTATAAGCTGAAACCTTATAGGCTGAGGATGAAGGAAGTATTGCTTCAGGAATACTCTGGCTTTGGGGCAGACTTTGGTATCCATTGACAGCAGCTGAAGTTTTTATTGTAGTCCAGGGAAGACTATGTGTCAGAATGTCCCAAAACCTCATGCTTTCAGAAGTCAGAATTTTTGAGACATACACTGGGTAGACCCGAAATCTACCAGCTATAAACTAGACTCTTTTTCTCTTCTTTGTTTTGGTGACAGCTAATGACATCTGAAATGTCTTAAATGATACTTCATCTGTCAGTTTACGATAATTGCTTACCATCAGCAAGAAACTTTGAGAGAGGAAGGAATAAATGCCCCATGATCTTCAGGATGCAATAAATTAAGAGTAATACAACTTGGAAATTGAAATCTGTCATAATTAGCCACTCTCAATACTTTTTTTTCTGTAATCATTGTGTGTTCATGTGTGAAATCCTGAAAGCTTAATTTGGTGGAAAGTATCTGCCTTTTTGACAGGATACTGGAAATTACAGAGCTAGGAGTTTCTGTAGCTTCAGCCTTCCTATAACTATTTGAGAGAAAGATCTCAGTATATGCAACAGGATAAGCTTTGAATCTAGGAGATTGTCCATGAACTAAAGCACAACAATCACTCCAGTAAATCTTTGTTTCCTGTGGAGTCAATGACATAAACTATAAGATTATGTACATCAGTGCACATCAGTTTGCTTAATATCCACAAGCATTCAAACAGCAGTCAAGTCTCTTAAACACTTTGAAAAATTATCTATCTGCTCTGTTCTGTAAGTAGGGAAATAATATAGATGCTAAGTATTAAATGACAGCAATTTACACGTCCGCTTCCCTTTATACTATCATTTTTCAAAATCAGGTTTTTGTTATATGTAAAGTGGTTTAGATCAATAGCAAGAAATAAGCTTCTATTGCATTGATTTGCTGAGCAGATTATGTATGAAGATGACAAGGAGTTACGATTGACACAGACCACTCTCTAATTGCCTAATGAATTTCACACTTTTCAGTCAATTCTGTAAGTACAATGGAGAATCAGAATTATTTTAAATATTTTTACAGTATATTCACTGACAATAAGAATGTAATCTTAAAGTTTAAACTAGAAATATTTGCATGAGCATGGTTGGGTTTTTTTAATCATCATTTGGTAAACCGTGCAGCTAGCTAGCTTGTGATGTGGTATTGTATTTGTAAGTGTGTGACTAAATCACACATACAGCAAAGAAATGACCAACAAAAGGGTCCTACAATAAACATAAGTTAAATAATTAGAAAAATGTGACTATGGAGCAAAACTAGTCTTTCATTTGTGATACAGCAGCTAAGCTTCCTTTATTCACCTCATTTTATTAACAAATCTATACCCTTTCTCAGCTCAAAGCAGTTGAATAAAATGTGGCATTTAAGATGAATATTGTGGATTTTTTCTTCTAATTCTTGTCTTTTCCTTAACTAGTGTTTTTTTCTTTTTTTTTCTCCCCACTTGATGCAAATATATAAGAGGAATTACTTGCATTGTATCAACTGGAATATTCCTCATATTTTCCTGAAATATGGTAGGATTTTTGTGATTTTAAGTACTGAGTTACTTTTGTATGGTCTAGCCAATATAATGTAAGAGAATAATGGAGTAGAGACTGGAAAGTGTTGTATTATTCTAGTCATGCCTTTTATGCCACAACTAGAAGCACAAGCAATTCCAAAAAGTGACTACACCTTCCATCTGTTCAGGAAAGAGAAGAAAGATGCCATTAAAAATTATGAAAATTATTTGAAACAAAAAAATTTTGGAACATAGCTGAATCAAAAAAAAAAAAAAAAAAAAAAAAAAAACATAAAAAAAAAAAAANAATAAAAAAAAAAAAAAAAAAAAAAAAAAAAAAAAAAAAAAAAAAAAAAAAAAAAAAAAAATTTAAAAAAAAAAAAAAAAAAAAAAAAAAAAAAAAAGAAAAAAAAAACCTCAAACCAAAAAAACTCAGAAAATGAAGGCATCAATTAATAGTAAAAATCTGTGATGATTTTACTTTAATTGCCTCTTGTGTTCCTTATGTTAGTGTACATAATTAAGTATTTACATTCTACAGTTCAACCTGTTCTGCTATAGGAAAACATAAACCAAAAAGATGTGCAGTGGGAATTTTATTCAATGTGTAGGAACATTTTGCACTAATGGAAGCCTGAAGGTGGCAATATGAAGATGTGTCGTAACGTTACAGGAGACCATTAGACATCATCAATAGGAGAGTATGAATATTAAGAATATTCCTTGTGCCTTCTTGATATGTATGAGATTACAGTATTGGATCATGAAGCAAAATGAGCCCATATGAGAGAACTTCTAAGTATTCAGAAAACTTTTAAACTGAGACCCTTGGTTTTGGCATCCTACCAATGCAACTTTACTTGATAAGTGCAAAAGATATCTTTCCAAATTGTGCACTACACTTGGCTCTGTATCTTGTTCTGGTTACATTTTTTGCTTGTAACTCACTACAGTCAAATGGAAGAATACCAAAAAGTAAACCAAGGATATGCAGTGCAAAATTGTTGCTGATGCCTTCTATGCCTTTTTAGCCTCTAAGTGTGTTTAAAATAATAAAGGATGCGTGGGCACACAGTTGTCTACCAACTGTTCCTAAGAGTGTGTGGAAACCCACAGGATTCTTCTCCATAAATACTAGGTCAAAATATTTTGCCTGATTGTCATATAAAGTGTGGAGCATAGAAAGAAGTTCTACATCTTTTACAATTTGCAGGTGCATAAGGACAGTCAGAAATGGGCCAAAATAATGTCTTCTTCTTTGCTAGTGGAATATTAATAGTTACTATATTTTATGACAAATTTAAACACTTTACATAGACTCTCTGAATGCCTGATTTCTCTTGTTATGGTGCCTGATGCTGTCCTGAAATTTACTGCATAGAGTTAGAGGAGGTCAGACAGCTTCTGTCACCAGGGTAACAACTGTTTCACCATGTATTTAACAAGCAGTTATACATAACAAAATAATCTATTAATCTGGTTAAATATTCTTTTTTTGGACATGCTCCATGCCGAGTGGATCCTATGAAGTGGTAGCTGAAAGTAGAACTAATGATAGCAAAAAGGGTGACTGACAAAAGATGTCTTCTTTTTTTTCCTTCTCTTTGCACTTTGTAGTACTGTACTACAGGTAAGATACTTAGAATTATGTCATAAACCTAAAACTTTTCCTAAAGAAAATTTTTTGACATTATATGGTGTGTCTGTTGGGTCACCATTAATTCTAAAATATAAATTTTGTGATAATAGGATAATAAATTTTTGAAGAGTTGAATACTGAACACTGCAGCTTAGTTCTTTAGCATAAAATTCTGCCTTTTTTAAAAGGATGATTTTCATGACTTGATAAATATTTCATGCTAGTTCTACTTGTTCTGTAGTACAGCGACAGACCAAATAGAAACAGCTGAACACAAAGGACCAGAAAACTCCAAGATATATTATCTAATGAAAGTATCTTTTGAAATTGCTCTCTGCCCAACAAAACCAACAAAATATAACCTTAGATTCTGCAAAGATTTTAATTACTTCCTTTAGTTGACATCTAAAAGGCAAGCACTTTACAGAAAAAGTCCTGTTGAAGTGTAAAGTTAATTTTTGCAGTTAATGGTCTTCACATGGTGTAGGCCCTTTTTCTGGACCATAGAAAGTGTTAGTGTAGACATATTGTTCTCTGAATAAAAGACATACAATGCAGTAAATAAACTCTGTTCTTATTGTCTACCAATTCAACATAGATAAAGTTTAGATTTGGTATCAGTATTTAAGAATTACTGTTCTTCTAGTGCAGATGAGGTTTTGTCAGTATAACACTTGACCTGAGAAAGGAAGGTGTAAAATGTAGCTCTTGTACGACAATCTTGCTCATGAGGATGTGGGAAAGCATTTGTAATAGCTGTATCTACATGCAGCTGCATTTCTGCCTGGTTCTTAAATTATTTACAATGTTCTGAATTAAACAGTGACACAGAATATGCTAAAATTAATGATAATTAATTTCAAGAAAAAAAATCCAATCATACAATGCATATTCACAAGCCTAAACTAAAAAAAAAAATAAATAAAAAAATAAAAAAATAACAGTTCAAATGCCTATTAAAACAAACTTTGTGGAAAAGAAATTTTCTTACTAGAACATTATGATGTTTCACTTTCATAGAATCATAGAATAGTTAGGGTTGGAAAAGACCTTAAGATCATCTAGTTCCAAACCCCTGCCATAAGCAGGGGCACCTCACACTAAACCATGTCACGCAAGGCTTCATCCAAACTGGCCTTGAACACCACCAGGGATGGAGCATTCCCAACCTCCCTGGACAACCCATTCCAGTGCCTCACCACCCTAACAGGAAAGAATTTCTTCCTTATATCCAATCTAAACTTCCCCTGTTTAAGTTTGAACCCATTACATCTTGTTCTATAACTGCAGTCCCTAATGAAGAGCCCCTCTCCAGCACCCCTATAGCCCCCCTTCAGATACTGGAAGGCTGCTATGAGGTCTCCACGCAGCCTTCTGTTCTCCAGGCTGAACAGCCCCAACTCTCTCAGCCTGTCTTCGTATGGGAGATGCTCCAGTCCCCCGATCATCCTCGGGCCCTCCTCTGGACTTGTTCCAACAGCTCCATGTCCTTTTACGTTGAGGACACTGGAACTGCACACAATACTTCAAGTGAGGTCTCACGAGAGCAGAGTAGAAGGGCAGGATCACCTCCTTCGACCTGCTGGTCACGCTCCTTTTGATGCAGCCCAGGATATGGTTGGCTTTCTGGGCTGCAATCGCACACTGAAGCTGGCTCATGTTCGTTTTCTCATCGACCACCACCCCCAATTCCTTCTCCGCAGGGCTGCTCTGAATCTTCTCTTTGCCCAACCTGTAGTTGTGCCTTGGATTGCTCCAACCCAGGTATAGGACCTTGCACTGGTCTTTGAATTTTTTTTGTTGTTGTTTGCTTGTGTCAATATTGCCATTTTTCAAATTTTTTTCTTCCACAAAATTGTTAAATAATTAAAATTTAAAATAATCTCTCAAATTTAAATGTAGAAATCTCTCTTGAAATTATACTTCTACTTTATGGCTAAGTATATAAAATATTAATTAAATTAATGGAATCAGGATAAAAGAATGGTTAGGATTTGAAGGGACCTTAAAGATCACCTAGTTACAACCCTCCTGTCGGGGGCAGGGACACCTTCCATTAGACCAGGTTGCTCAACACCCCATCCAACCTGTCCTTGAACACTGTCAGAGATGGGACAGCCACAACTCTGGTCAGGCTGTTCCAGTGTCTCACCAGCCTCATAATGAAGAATTTCTTCCTTACGTATAATCTAAATCCACCCTCTTTCTGCTTAAAGCAATTCCTACTTGTCCTATCACTCTATGTCTTTGTAAAAAGTCCCTGTCCAGATTTCCTGTAAGCCCCCTTTAGGTACTGGAAGACTGCTGTAAGAACAGAAAAATCTTTTGAATGTATTGTGTGATACCCTATGCATGCAGTTGAATATTATGTGGGGAGATTTTTTCAGTGGCTTATAAATGAAAACAACAACATATAATTAGCTACACAGAGACCAAAGCACTAAAGTAGTTTATTTGTGTTATAACTTCAGCTTCTTCTAGGCTATTGCTGTTACTCTTATCAATAGTATTGATCAAAATGAAACTGCTAATTTTGGCTAGAAGTTATTAAAAAAGATATGAACAGCTTTTTTATTTATTACCTTGGAGAGTCCACTCATTTCCCACATCCCATAACAGGGATTTTATTGGTCACTGTTTATGTCCCTTCTGACCTGTATATTCCTGTCTGTAAACTAAATCACCACAGAACTGTATTGCTACAAACCTAAAACTCCTTTGCTTCAATTTTCATTTTATTTCTGTTTCTTCTACCCCAGCTATGACTATTATATAGTTCTATACCAAGGAATGCACCTTTGAATTTCTTTGATTACTGTCTTAAGCATGTATTATGATTGTACAACTATTAGAAAAAATAATAATTAGAAATGCAAGCTTTTATCTCCAAGTAATTAGCAATTTTATTAAGGTCTGATAGTTAAATGGACAAAACTTGGTTTTTTTTTCAAACTCACTGTCAGTTTTCATGCTGGTGCGCTTATTTAAGTACTATTCTCCTTTTTGGTTATAGAACTAATTTAATTTAATTTAATTTAATTTAATTTAATTTAATTTAATTTAAGTGTTTTAAGCCCAAGACTCAAAAAAAACAGAGTCTGAAGTTTGGTTAACGTGAGTAAAAACGGGAATGTGTAGAGCACAGATCCATCTTGTTTTGTTCTTTATTTTCTCTAGATAGAACTGCTACAGCATAAAGTGATGATACAACAGAACAAAAAGGGAAGAGCTAGGAAATTATTCTGTTGTAGGAGATGCTTCAATAAATCAAAGGTTCCTGAGAGATTAGTAATTAGTGACCAGCTTATTCCTAGAGGTAGTTATATTGGTATTTTTGATGTTATAAGTGAACATCTAGTATAGAAATACATTTCAGTGATTAGATACTAAGCAAGTATCTGGGCACCTGATTCCAATTCCATTACCCTACCTAGACTGTCTTTCTTATTTCAAGAAATTCACTAAGTCAGAACACCTAATCCTAGACAACCACTCAGTAGTCCCATCATAAGTATTTTATGACATGTGTGATACTTTCTGAGGTATATGAAACATTCACAGAGATCTGGCAGATATGATAGGGAATACCCTTGTCCTTCTGGAGGGGCAGTTTAAGGCCAAGGAAGTTACACAAAGATCATCTGAACAACAATAGACACCTTCATGCTTCAAGATTAAGTATCTACTTCAGGCTAATTCAGTTCAGTTTCTCATACACCATCAACTGCCTAGTGCCACATGAGATGCCTTGCTATTTCACTCCTTCCAAAGACAATGCTGACGTGATTTGAGGATTCACACTCCAACACAGCAGCCTTCACTGAAGGGCTTAACTAACAGTGCCTATTTCCCTGGTCATGCGTACAGCCAAAATTACTACTGAAACTCCGTGTTTAGCTTCCTATGTGAATAAAGGTGTATGAGATGAATGTCATCATTCTTTTTCTTTCTTGATGTTTCTGTTGACTACCCTAGCTTACAGGATGATATAAGAATAATTTTCCTAAAAATTCTGGAGCTGTGGCTCACTGATGAGTGCAACATAAATACTTGTGTGAATCTGTGCTCCTAAGTGAGAATGGGCGACAGATGCCAGATAAAAATGTCTTTCCAAAAAAGGAAAAAGGAACACTCACATAAATGGGTTTATGAAGTTAGTGCTAGAGATGGTTGGCTAAGCTAAAAAAAAAGAAAGAAGGAAAGAAATGTTTTGTTCTCTGTTATTTTATTTACTTTTTTTTTAAGTATAGATTTTCCCCTGGAACTTGGCTCAGAGGATCACTTAAACAGTATAAATATGTGAAATTATTCACATTACTCATGAAATGGATACTCTTGTAAGCAAGTGGAACTTGACTATAACATTTGTATGTACAAATGAGGGTATGGCTGCACTTGCAATGCAAACATGTTCTCTCCCGCCTTCTTTAAAAATGTGACCAACTCATTGCAACATATCTATTAAGTGAGCCTCAAAGGTTAACTGACAATACCAGATATTCTTTGTTTGAAATAATAATTTTCCATCTTCCAAAATGCTATGTGTCAAAAGAAGGAAATCACTCTAAATTTCAGTTAATGTAAAGACATTTATATGTTATAAAAGCATTGGCAGAAAATATAAGTACTGGGGAATGAGAAAGGAATCCATTTCAGACTAAGCTAAACTAAGAAATCTGCTATAGGCATGTACCTAAAACCCACCAACTGTTAATACATACTCACTACAGAACTATCCTAGAAAAGGTCTAAAATTAAACTGTAGAAACAGTTACGCTGTGCATGTCTAGTCTGCAACACCAGCCATTTTGTTGGACAGATCTGTTGTCAGTATGATGCCCTAATTATTAAACTGGAAATATAACCCTTAAGATCTAGGTCATATTATCAGGACTAAGACAGCTGGTGCACAGTGCTGTGTCATAGAATTAATGTTATGTTTGTTATATTAATTCAAGGAGTTTTCTTTCTTCAATTTTTCTTCTCATAATTTTTCCATTCTACTCTCTTGTTCCAGATCACACACAAAAATATGCATATATAGATTTATGTGTTTATATGACTAATTCATAGATGGTTCATTTTTTATCTCTTCATGTAAAACAATATTTTGATTATTATAAAAAATAATGTTATTGAAAGGAATTCTTCTGCAACTGAATTTGTGATGAAAAATAGTGTGAAAATGGAAATTATCCTTAACTGTTTCAGTGAGAACTTTTTCCTTTATGCTTACATTCATTTTAATTTTTCTCTCAATTTTCTCCCTAAATCTCTCTTCCCAGTCAAGCACCTTTTTGTTACAGTGTCTGAAGGTGGATAAATGAGCTACAACAACAGAGAGGGCAGATAATGCATCACTAGCATGCAAGTATCTTTAGCATTTATACAGAAGCTCCTTCAAACAGACCTTTTAAAATAGAATGTGCAAGAGGTGTTTGATGAGATGCAGGTATAATTCTCAGATTCTATATGTATAATAAAATAAAAAAAAAATCAGACCTTGTGATTTTTCTAAGTGTAGGATTTAATAGCAGTTATGAAGTAGCCACTTATGGAAAAAGTCCTCCTCTGTTATTTCTGGGACAGATGGAATTTACTACTTAGTTTATACCAATCTCCCTCATTATCTCCCTCATTTCAATTTTAGGTTTTTTTGGGAGATTGCTTTGGTTTGGTATTTTTCTTCCCTCCCATGTGAGGGAGTTGAATCATTTCATGCAGCAATATAAGTGAGTTAGATTTCATGAAAATAAAAATGAATTTTGCAAAATTAAGAGCAAAATTAATGGGGCAGTGAGGGGAACTAATAAAACTTATGAGACTGGAGGCAGACTGAAAGATCTTGTTAGAAGTACCTAATGAAGCAAAGATAGAACAATCTACAAACCCACCAAAGAAAAATTGTAGTGGGCAAGAAAAGAGAAGCTGTGCTAAATAAGAACCTGGATATAAGCAGGGCAGACAGAAGGGGAATGGAAGAAATTTGTAAATGGTCTGCAAGCCTAAAGGAAATATTTCTACCTTGTGTTTATCAACAAAAGAATCAGGATTTTTATGATGTCATGATATAAAAAAGATAAAAAATATTAAAATTTATGAAAAATGTCTTAGCAGTGTAATTCTGTTTAGAGCATTTAGAGACAAAGATCAAAGTCATACACAGATTAATACTGTGCAGACAAAGGCAAACATGAAGATGTATTAAGGAAAGATAAATGAAGGAGTAAAGAGTAAGACCTAAATTGCCTTACCCAGCAGACTATTCTGTCTTTTTCCAAGTCTAAAAATTCTAGAAAGAATGAAATCTGGAGACAAAAGAATTTATTTCTAAGGCTGCAAATAGGATAGCTTTCGGACAAAAAAAAATATATATTCTTTTACAAAGTACTTTTTTATATTAGTCTAAACAAGCAAAAGGAATATCTCAGAAACACACAGGTAAGCTCAGTAGACTTCTATACCTATTTTCTGCTACTTCACACAGCTCTGTGTAGTGTTAAGATGTGAGCTTATTTTTCCTTAAGACAAGAGAACCTGTTCCCTACTGTGTAGGGCTATTTTCTCTCCCCCAGAGAGAACTCTTTTCGTTCAGTGATATGCACATTTATAGACAGTGTAATGTTCATATTCTGTTTTAAAATACAAATAAGGGATATTGACAGCACTTATTCTTCCTTTTCAAACCCTCTGTCAGGAGAAAAATAACATAATTAAATATCAAGACCTTTTACTTAATAGTAGTCATAACCATGACTTCGGTGCCTGTGAGTCTCAGGGCGCCTAACCAAGTATAACCAAAACAACTGCAAGACAAATGCAGTTAAGTAAATTCCAGAGCCCTTAAGAAAAATGTAGGAAAAAAGCACACCATCCACTCTGGAATAACATGAACTAATTATTCAGTGAGGAAAATTCTTATTTTTTAATCATTAGCAGTGGGTTATGACCTATTAATGTTCTAGAATATAAATTCTTCTAGAAATAGTAACTACACTGCGTGGTTTCCTGAGATGGGGATACAGTTCCATAGACCCTTTCTGTTAATATATGATGAAGATGAATACTTGTGTAATCTACACAGTGTTGTTATAACGATGTTATAGGCTACAACAATGAAACAGATTACTTCACGTGTGCTGGTTTTGGCGCAGTAGGGTTTTCTTTAATAGAAGCTAGTATGGGACTATGTTTTGGATTTGTGGTGGAAGCAGTGCTGATAACACAGGGATATTTTCATTAAAACTATTCTATGATTCTATGATTGCTGAGCAGTGCTTACACAGAGCCAAGATTTTTTCTGCTTCTTACAGCACCCCGTCAGCGAGTAGGCCAGGGCTGCGCAAGGAGTTGGGAGGGAATGCAGCCTGGACAGCTGATCCCAACTGACCAAATGGATGTCCGGTACCTGTTGTGGTTTAAACCTTGTTGGCAAGTCAGCCACACAGTCTACTCCCTCACTCTCCCCACCTTCTCCCCCTACCCCACTCCCGGAGGAATGGGGAAGAGAATAGAAAGAATGTAACTCCCATGGGTTGAGATAGGAACAGTCCAGTAGCTAAAGTATAACACAAATCACTACTGCTACTGCCAATAATAATAATGGTAAGGGAAATAGCAAGGGAAAAGAATACAATATCACCCATTGATACCAAGTCTGATCAAGCAGTGAATCAGCCCTTCTGGGTAACTCTCAGTTACATACTGGGCATGGCGTGCTGTGGTATGGAATACCTCTTTGGCTAGTTTGGGTCAGGTGTCCTGTCTCTGCTTCCTCCCGGCTTTCTCTCCTCCCTGGCAGAGCATGAGGCTCACAAAGTCCTCGATCAGAATAAACAGTTGAGCAGTAACTAAAAACATCAGTGTTATCCCAGGCTGAAAGTTAAAAAAACAGCACTGCATCAGCTAATAAGAAAGAGAAAAATGACTGCTACTGCTGAATCCAGGACAGTACCATAAGGCATCATGTTCAGCATATAAAGCTGGGGGGGGAGGTGGGGAAAGAAAAAAGAAAAAGGGATGTTTGAAGTGATGGTTTTTGTCTTCCCAAGTAATGCATGTGTGATGGAGCCCTGCTGCCCTGCAATCTCTCTTCCCTCCATTCCCCTTTCTTTTGGCTTACGGACAGTGTTTGTCATTCTATCTAGGGCAAATTCAGATTTTGATAACTACGTTCTGCATATAGAAATTACCAATAGCTTTAAGTTGGATAAAGCATCATTTCTCTATTATCTTGTGTTACTCCAAGTTACACAATCTACTGCTAACCAGCTGATGTGTTCCACTAAAGAACTGGCTGGAGTGCTGTGACAAATGAGATGAGCATTAACTAAGTGGAGTAAGTTCCTTTAAGCTTGACACTGATAACACTTCAAAAAGAGTAGGAAAAGATACTTCATACAAATATAGCATTTATGATATATACTTATTTAATAATTTCATAGTAATCTACAAACATTTAAATAGCTGCAGTTTTGCTTCACTGATAAATGAACACTATTATTAGTTTAGATAATAGTCTTTGCTTTCAGAAACCTGCCTAATAGTGGTGACAATTCCTCTCTCCCACAGTTTATTTTTGTTCATGTATATTAATCTTCAATGCATGCCTTTCTAAGCTCAAAGGTCTGCTTGGTGGAGTATCATGGAAGAAATCCTCAGAGGGAAGAGGAGCCCAAGCAAGCTGGTTAATATTCAAGGATCACCCTTTCCAAGCTCTTCAAAGAAGTCAGGCAGAAATGAGAAGATGCCTATGTGGATGAACAAGTAGCTCCTGAATAAGCTCCTGCCTAAAAAGAGGCCTACAGAGAGTGGAAACAAGGATGGTCAGCCTGGGAAGAATACAGAGAAACAGAGCAGCCAGAGATCAGGTTAGGAAAGCTAAAGCCTTGACAGGGCTCAATCTGACCAGGTACATTAAGGGTCAAGAGAAAAACTTCTATAGCTACATTTCTGATAAAAGGAAGACAAGGGAGAATGTGAGGCCCCTTCAGAAGGAAAAGAAACAAGAGACTTTGTCACCCAGGACATGGAGAAGGCTGAGGTACTCTTACTTTTTTGCCTCATTCTTCACCAGCAAGAGCTCCACCACACCGCCCAAGTTGCAGAAGGCAAGGGCAGCAACTGTATAAGAAGATAAGGTTTGAGAACATGTAAGGAATATGAAGGTGCACAAGTTCATGAGACCTGATGAGATGAGTTTGTGGGTCCTGAGGGAACTCGCAGACGAGGTGTACAAGACATTATCTATTATATTTGAGAAATCATCAGCATTAACTACACAGAAGCTTTAAGCTATTTCTCTGCCTCAGGTGTATGGGCTATGATGTGTTTTCTGACACGTTTGGGTTTGCATATAAGTTTTAAAACACCTTTTATTTCTAATTGCGATGGAAAGAACTCCCACAGCAATTGGCACTATTGTGCTGCTTATTTTTATTTCTAGGAGAACATAAATAATTCATCTAAAATTTGGATTTTTTTTCTGTACAACTTAGTTCAGGATTTTGTTCTTTAAGCTTCAATTTTTTATTACTACTTTATGCACATGATGCTATTCCTAACACATCCAGGTTTTTTATAGGTTCCTTTTGCATCTGGGTGCCCTTTTATCCCTTTTGAATGTCAGGGGGGTGTCACACTTGCGATATCTCAGGCGGTGTCACACTTGCGATATCTCAGGCAGTCAAGCCCAGGAGATACAAAGGGAGCTGCTTCCTTCTGCTCTGACCTGAACACATCTTATTACGAGGCAAACCCTGAGCTCTCACTCAAATAGATTTGGATGGAGTATAAATCCAGAAAAACACTTTGCTGATTGAGCTATTTTTCCTCCTTCCCCCAGCTCCTTTCTTTCTTCCTCTCTGCCACTCCACCTTCCACTCCACTTTATTTTAGACTTACAACCAGCCCTTTCTATTTCACTGACCTGTGCAGAGTTTATAGTTAATAGTAGCAATAGTACCATTCTGAAATTAATGTTGTTATTCTTATGACATAGGGACATCAAAAGCAGTATAAAAACATTCAGAGTGACAGGTGGCATTTGCTTTGTTACTCTGCTTTTGCATGTCTGTGACGTCTCTTCCTAGACACAGTAGGGCTTTGATTCCTTGTTGTTTTGTATTCATATACTTTCCACAGTGCTGCTATGGATCTGCAGTATGCTAGGAATTACAGAAATTCAAAGCATGCATGTAAAGGGATAAATGATAAATTGTTGATGGGGAAAAAAATGGCTGTGGTCAAGCATGGGAAATAATCCATAAGAGATTTGTATTCCAGAAAAAGTATAAACTCCCATGGGAACATAAATGATCACTATTGTTTGTTCTACGATTTCCAACCATTCCAGAGAGGTTTCCTACTAACACTAATCTTAAAAATAGATGGTTGTTAGCAGAGGCCACAAATGCACCCTCTCATAGCTGGGTAGTATATTTTAATCCTGTAAGTGTCATTGTGCCACTCGCTGGTTCAATGTTGGTTTCCCAGTTTAGTATTCAGAGAGCTAATTCATTTTGTTGCTGGCAGTAGTGCATTAATGATCAAGCTACGACAATGAACACTGTCTGCATAACAAATGCGTCTTTCTCAAGCTGCAGTAAATACAAAGTGATTAACATGAAATAACTGCTCCAGCAAACTGCTTCTGTGCTTTCAAATAGATACTAGTGTTTTTATTTAACCCTGCATTTGTCACATATGTCTTGAATAGGCTTGTTTGCATTTATTTTTTGGCTGGGATAGCTACCTTGGAGCTTTATTTTACAAAGTACATTCTCTTGGAGATCTGCAGTTAGCATACTGGATGCAAATGATTATTAATAGTCTGTTCCCTGCTTCTGACATTTACTAAGGCAGAAGCATCAAATAGAACTAAATCATATCATTCTCCTTCCAGCTAGCTTAATCCTGCCGTCCTATCTAAGGTAATGAAAATAGGGTCTGAGCAGGTTAATGTTGCAGTTTTTAATAACCTTTAAATCTAAAAAAGCATTAGGTGGAGATGGTTTGCCTCCTGAGTCAGACAAGAAAGTACAAAGAGGTAAGGTGGTGGAACATGAAGAATTAAACTGAGGTTGCTCTCCCCTCACAGCTCCACCCCCAGTTTTAGTTCTTAATCCTGGCATAATGAAAGCTCTGAACAATGTCGCTGTATTATGAAAAGATGGGATTATGCTATTCTTACAAGGAGTAAGACAGAGAGACAGAGACAGTTGATTTGACAGCCAATGTCCCTTATCCTTACGGCCACTCAATACCTGTTAGGTCAGCCCCTACCAGAAAAGTAATAGTGAAAAATGAAAAGTATAGCACACTCCACAAAACACTTTGAAATGGTTCTCTTGTCATTCAGACAATCCTCTAAAGCTGTGTTCTTCACATTCCCACTGTCATCTCACTTCATCTCATTATAATATGCCAGTAGCGTAGGCTTTATACTCTACAAGTCTTTTAGAGACAGTAGAGTTTTATTGGAAGATGTCTTTTTAGTTTTTGTTTTTTTTTTTTTTTTTTTTTT
>NDXB01017289.1:15416-26520 GCA_002631895.1 Agapornis roseicollis | reverse complement strand
AAATTTTTTTTTTTTTTTTTTTTTTTTTTTTTTTTTTTTTTTTTGGTTAAGTCATTGCTGTAAGAATTCATTGTTTGCATGCATTTTTAAAAGACTAGAAATTTTCCTCATTTAGATTATACATGAGGCACTTTTACAATCAGGTTATAGAATTCGAACAGTTATATCTATTATAGAAATATGTCTTTTTACCGTTCTATGAGGGTTATTTAAGGGTATATATCAATGGAAAATAAATAGCATCATGCCTATGGGAAACATAATGAACAGGAAGAGAAAAAGAAAATCAGAACAGAAAATTTTTCTTTCCTCAAAGACAATAATAAAAAATACTAACAATACATTGTTTTTGTTTTTTTAAAAGGACAGACTAACCCACTCACCATAAGTATAGAGTAAAATTTATAGAGGGGGAGAAAAAGCGTCTTCAGGCTCTGTTTAAAAATTTGGGACCAGTTCTTTTTTCATTCATTAAGCACAAGTCAGGTTCATGGGAGCTTTAAATCAAAGGAAAAAAAATATGCCCTCTATTCCTATGAATACAAACTGTGCATGAATTATTAAGAAGAAAGAAAGATTTGGAAAATATCTCTGCTTGGAGCAGGATGCATGTGGACCTGTAACTATAATATAACCTACCAAACACCATGAATGGAGGAGAAGGGAATGTCTAGTAAACCGGTAAAACAAATTCCCTGAACTATTCCCTTGACAATCAGAGCCTCAAACGTAATCATGTTTAAGTATGGTAAGATCAATAGAGCTGTGCTGATTTAGAGGCATAAAGATTCCCATAATCGCAGCTCTCATCTTCCATTTTGGTAAGTTAAGATAGTTTGAAGAAAGTCATCCAGATAGTGCAAGGATGAGGTGTGCCTGCTGTGCTCAATAGAGGAAGGTCTGGAATTCCTGGAACCTAAAAGACTCACTGGCATTTAAATAATCACAAAAGAAGGAACATCTTCTATCTCCTGTTTTTGCAGTACATTAGGTGTGCAATGAACTGGTATAAGCATTTCCTCCTCGCTACTTTATTCCTTTTTTTTCTCTACTTCTATTAAAGCTCATGGTGTGGGACTATAGACAGACTTTCCATGTAGCAAAGCTAGGTTCAGGAAGCCTGAGAACACATATGCATCTGGCTAATAGGCATCAGGCCCTGCTACTCAGGTCCTGCTCTTTTAAAACTATGATTATTAGTGTTTCAAAAAGATACTTAAGTTGGTTAAATCAAATTCATAATAGGGTTATTTAGCACAGGGTTTTTTGTTGTTTGTTTCTTCTTGTAAGCTGGGGGTTATATGGCACGCTTTAAACAAGGGGCCACTACTGAAAATTCTGTAATTAATAAAAATTAATAATTAATAATTAAAAAAAGCTTTTGATAAAATTGATGAAAAAAATAGAATCATATCGTAAAAGCAAAGGAAGAATGCTGGCACAAACCCACAGCTCTCAGGTCAGTTAAACAAATTTCAGTTGACTTCTCAATTAAATACAGTAACTGAATCCATGACAGACAATTAGTGAATGAATGAACAATAAAAAAAGCATGAAAGAAGTTATGTTTCACGTGCACTGATGGTAGGATGAAGGCATCAAGCCAACATCATTTTTTTAGGGAAAGTCATTTGACTAGCAATAATTTTCTGTGGGATCAACATTCACAGTTTCTGATGTTTTTTATTGTAAGGGGTCCAGAAATTCCTAGTTCTTGAGCACCATGGACAAAGCCATATATAAATGAAAATCTGTATTGTTTTACATAGTCCAGCTGAATTTTACTTCAATAAAATAACTCTTATTCTTTGCCTAACCTATTTGGACAGCTAGGTATGTGATCAGAAAATCAATAGCATGTGATGTCTACTGCACTGAGAAATAGCTTTGAAAGCATACGTAAACCTGGGTTCCTACAAGATGTTCTATAGCCTTATTTATGCTAAGATCATGACAAAAAATGAGAATGATAGTAATAGGATTTTTTAAAGAGAATTTTTCTGTTAAGTAACCATTTTGAGTCTTCTCTGTTCTGGTTTTTCACTGAATCAATGTTAAATCATAAAAGCTTTGCTTGTCACACACCTTACAGCTACTGTCACAGGAATAACAGCTGTGTACTGGAAGCAAAGACTTTTAACCATAATGAATTCAACTCATAGATCCTGGTCTGTTTTTTTTCGTTTCTAGCTTGCTTCATTGAGGTAGTTCTTTCTGTAATTTTTTGGGTGGTTTTGTTGGGTTTTTCTTTCTTTCTTTCTTTCTTTTTTATTTTTTACTTTTTTGCTTTTTCATGGAAGAATTTTAGTGCAAACAGGTCAGAGCGTGATGGATAGTCTTGGCCTTGTGTTGGTAGTATTAGTGTATATTTTCCAACCACTTACTCGTATCCTATTTAATGCAAACATTTTTCTGATCCAGGTTTTGCAACAGCCCTCCTACATTAATTAAGTTGTTGACACATTTTTTCCCAATTTCAGTCCAAAAATACATTTTATGTAGTTTCTTTATTCACCTTTAGTGCTTGCATGTTGTTAGTTAACCTATCAATCATTTGCATTATTTATCACTATAAAACATTTTAAGTTAAAACTTAAATTGTATGCTCTATGAAATTGCATTGTTGATTTGATGCCAAATTGTGCTTTGTTTATATAACCTCCACAAGAGTTTTGCAGTGTGTGGTAAGCTACATGATATTTGGGGATAGCAGATTTTTGAACAGCTTTTGGCAACCACTCTGAAACATTGATAAGAAGCATTAAGGAAGAAAAGAGGAATAGAACACCACATGGAGTTTGCATTAGTAGAGTTGTGATAAATTGACAGTTTACTGCTTGCTCTTTTATTCATGTGCATTCACTGGGGAGCATTGAGCTGCTGAAGTAAATATCATGGATGGGAGAAAGACACAGAGCACACTGCACTGCTACAAGGATGGAATGATTTGGGAATTTATCAGTGTATTCTTAGTTATTTTGTCTTCCTTGGTGCCACGCAACAATTTCTGTCCAAATACTGTTGCAGGTTTTTATTATCTTGCTTATGTTTCTTCAGAGCTGCTACACTAAAAATAGTGAAATCCACAGTAATACTAGCCTTTACTAGTATGAAATAACAGTGTTAAGAACAGTTATCATGCTGTATGAAGTATCAATCCAAGGATGCATATCTTTATGGAATATCTTGTGTCAAAAGGCTAATTTAAACTTAGTTAATGGAAATTTGGAGGGACAGAAGCTCTTCAGTTGAGAATGTATTATGATTGTCTTCTAAATGTCCACATTTTACTGTATTCTTATAAAAAGAGGTATCTAGTTACTTCAGTAGCCAGAGACATATTTATATTGAATTCCAGCAGAAACCAGTTTACAACAGGTCTATAAAGGAGCTCTTTGAGTAGCAAAACTATGCTGAAATTATCATACAGTTTTCCAGTTTTCTCCTAGAAAGCGTATAATTGTGGATCATATTACCAACAATCAAAATATGAAAGAAAGAAAATTTAAAAAGTAACACTTCCTTCCCCTCATTGTTTTTTGATATACTTTGTTGGATTTGTACTATTCCTACTTATTCACATAGGGTGAAAAAGAATGAGGCTCCTGACAATCTGTTTCAATGCTATTTGATGCTGAAGTGATGAAGAGCTGTTGGATTCCTACTGGTTACCCCTGTTGATTAATGAAGGATGAGACAGAAATTGCAGAGCTGCCATGCTGGATGACCTTACCTAATAAAACTGTCCTGCCTTCCCTGCAGTAGGTGAGAAGGGTAGGCTGTATGCAGCAGGCTGTTTTTTCTGTACTTTAATGAGAAAAATTGACCTGTTTATCCACCAGCTGTCTTCTTTGTCTTTGATTCAAGCCATTTTTGTAAAACCTTTTCTGTTCTTAAATGTTGAATTCAAGCAGAATCTGCCAAAAAAAGGCTTACTGCCAGCAAAATCTAGTGGATTGCTACAAACTAAGGAAAAATACCTGCCAATTCATGCATTTGTAAGATAATGACATTCACAGACTACTTCAAGAAGCACAGTATTACTGACTTAATTTATATGACATATGAAGTAGTATGTGAACGAGCACATGCTCCTTTTTCACATCTACTAAACAGTTTTCACTGTCTTGTATATAACCTTTCTAAATCTTAGCTTTCCTTTTTGTTTTTTCTATTATATTATTAGGAAATATTTTGGTGAAAAGTAAATTATAAAAAGCTCCAAATTATAGTTTGCTTCTCCCCTCCCCCATCACTTTCCTTGGCTTTAATTTCATGCTAAAAAATAAGTATTTTATAATACATGAAATAGAAGCACAACTTTGTGTATGTCATACTGTGCAAGCAAAGAAAGTATCTTTAAGGTTACTGAGTCAAATGTTGAAAATATAGGAAATGCAAAAAAATAAACCAAAATGGTGAATGAACAAGTAAGTTTGAATTCAAGTAGAAGAAACTATTATCGGTTCCACTGCTGTTTTTCTGTTTTTCACAGTTCCTGAATCTAGTATCTTTGTGCAGTTCAAATTTCTCCCCAGATGCTCATCTCAGCATTTGATTCCTCATTCAACCATTAGACTCCTGCTGCTCTTTGATTTTCTGTACTGATTTCCAAGTCATAGAAATATAGCAGCCCTTCTCTAGTTCAATTTGGTATCATACTCAAACTGTCACTGTTCCCATCATCCAGGTTGTCAATAAATACATCAAAAAATACTTACACCAGTATTCATCCCTGAGGAATATTACTACTAACCACCACCCACCAGTGGGACTTCACACTGTTGATCACAATCCTTTGCCAGTGATGATCCAGCTAATTTTCAATCCACCTTTTAGCTGAATTATCCAGCTAATATCTCAACAGTTTGGCTGTTAGAATACTATGGGATACCATTCTGAAGGCTTTACTCAAGGAAACAACACACACAGCTCTCCCATTGTTCACAGGACCAGTCATCTAACTGCTAAAGGTAATCAGTATTGTCAGGCACTGCCTTCTCTTGGTAAATCCCCATTGGCTGATTCCAGTCACCTCCTCGCTTTTCATAAGGCTGACAACCACTTCCAGCATTAGTTGCTCCATCATCTTCTCATGCATTGAGGTAAGGCTGCCCAGTCTGTTTCTTCCTAGATACCCCTTCCTGCCCTTTTGGAGGATGGGTGTGAGCTTTGCTTTTTCCTCATTTTCAGGAGCCTCTCCTAATTACCATTATCTTTTAGATGATAGAGAGTGGCCTCACAGTATCATGGGCTTCACTCCTCAGCATCAATGGATGCATCCTTCTGATCTCATGGACTTGTGTGTGCCCATCTGTCCAAAATGCTCCCTCACTCCATCCTCCTGTGGAGAATGCTCTGGGAAATGATTGCTCCCACAGACCAACTCTTTTTTACAATATATACTAGCAAAAACTAGACAGATTTATTTGCTGTATGCCATTTTCACAGCAAACTTAACCTCTCTCCTACTCAAAATGCAAGGAATTCATTTCATACAAATTGTCTGAAATGTTTTTTGCTGAATGTTTAAAACAACTATATTTCAGTCCATAGGTTGCTCACTGTGAACTGAGGGTATTGCTTTTAGTTGCAGCTCATGATCCATGGATCTTCATGTAGTAGAACATAATTCCCGTCTAGTATGTTTCAGACATCCTTGACAGCTCCCTCAGACTCTGGGACTGTCAGTAAGCATCAACATTCACAAGGCAGTTTATGTTCAGTTAGCAGATAGCAATATATGTGTCAGTATTACCATACTTTCACCACACAAGTAGTAAGGGCAGTCCAAGTCTCTTAGACTTATTCACTTACTGCTTTGTGATAGCTACAGTATATTTCTGCCACTTATGTAGCTGTTGTTATTTTAAGTTGTGGTGGATCTGTGAGTACCCTTCTCCTCAAGTGTTTCTGAAGTGGAGTCCACAAGGCACCTATAAGCGTCCAACAAAAAACTGAAAGCCTTGACAAACACATTTGGCTAGTCTCTAGGTTTAGCAAAACTCCATCAGTCAAGAGCAAGGTGGATAGTCAAAGACAGCTTGTCATGGAAATGCTGCAAAGCATTAACATATTATATAATAAAATTTTAACAGATAAGGATTGATGTGATATAATGTGCATTTAGTGTACGCATCCAGGTGTTGGCAGCAGAACACAGCAGGTTCCAGCTGGCTCCCAGGGGTCTGTAAAAATATATTTAAGAGCAAAACACCACACAGCAGTAAGAACTGAGGAAAAAATATGTGCAAAAGTCCTGAGAACACCAAGGAGAGAGAAGAAGGAAGGGAGGAAGTGCTCCAAGGGATGGAGCAGAGATTCAACTGCAGCCCATAGAAAGGATTGCACTGGAGAAGATACCCAATCTGCAGCCCATTGAGGACCCCATGCTGACACATATGAATGTGCCCTGAAGAAACTGAAGCCCATGTGAAGGACTGCAGACATCAGCATCAAGTCCCTGAGATTCACCAGTCAGCAGTGGCTAAGCAGCCTGAACAAGATCTCATCTAACTCTGAATCTGTTGGCTTCTCAGTAAGAATGCCCTAGATATTTGGGTGGTGAGATCAGTAAATCTCAGAAAACAAGTTGAGACTCTACAGGTAACATGTACATGACATATGAAACTCAATCTACATTGCTTATAGGTGTGAGGAACTCTAACTCAAGTCCTCTTTTTTTATCACATCCTAATTTTCTTCCACTTGGTCTAGCGAAAGGTGTCCCTGCCCATGGCAGGGGGCTTGTAACTTTGTGATCTTTAAGACCTCTTCCAACGCAAACCATTCTATGATTCTATGGTTTCTGAAGACATTTAAAACAATTTTTTAGAGAAAGCTATGTTCTTTTTGCCAGGGGAAAGGCAGGAAGCTGAAGAAGTTGAAAATAAATCCCAGTGCTGGCCATAACTTCTCGGCTAGGATGACATTTCTGGCAACACCAAGACATAAACTTATGGCTGCAAGACTATTCTAGGACAGGAACTCCTGCTGGACTTTTAATTCTGAGTACGCCCTTTAGGGACACATTACTTTCTTGGCAGCATCACAGAAACAATCTACACATGTTCTGTTCTGTGAAAGATAGAAAGATAGATAAGGCAGAAAAAATTGAACAGTTACTGTCTTACATTTTCAATTACATTTCTAGCCTGATCCAGAAGCCCACAATATTTAAGTTCATTGAGTTGCAGGCTGATCAAATGGAAGAGTCATTAGCACTTGCAAGAAGTCAGCATTACCAGTTGCATCACTGCATCTTTCTCCTGAACAGACATGTAAGTAGGAAGTATAGAGTTAAACTGAATTGTTATACGAGGTTTTGAGGTAATATTCCTGCTCCATTCCTTCGGTTGCTGTGCAATTTCATCTTTTTTCGAAGCCTGGGATTTTTCATGTGAGATCGGAGAGGCCAGTATTGGTTAATTCTATCATGAGAAGCTCAAGGACTTGCATTACAAAGAAGAATTGTAAACAATAGTGATATTTCAGGTTAGAAATTGTTGGGAGTACACAGAATCAAAGTAAGTGGTAGACTGTTACTTAGAGCAGTTCCTGAACTGCCCTCCTCACTGACTTTTTACAAGATGTGAGAGATTGCAGCATGTCTTCTTATTCCCTTCTTCTATCCTCTTCTTTCTATCCACTCTGGGGTAAGTAAGTCTTAAGAAAGGGGCATGTGGTTGTAATCTTAGCTATATTATTTGCAACAGCTTTATACCTTAGTCTTTTTTCTATCCTTATATTGCATAGATGAAATCTCTATCTTCTTTCAGTTCTTCTGAGGAATTGTGTGTAACTTTCTGTTTGTATTACAGCTGGTTAACAAGTAGGAGGTGTTGTATTATTTGATACATGCTATAATAAATTGCTGTTCTTTTCATCATGTTAAGGATGTGAAACTTAGAAAAGTGTGGTTCATTTTTGCAGGAATTAATGTGGCAATAATGATGTGTAAATTTGCTACTATCAATCAGTTATTAGGTAGAGGTCCTTACTGAAATCTATAGAAATTTCACACAGAAGGTGTTTTACCACATCCTTTTATTATTGAAGAAAAAAATATATCTTTTTTTTTTTTTTTTCCTCCTTTTCTGCTCCCTCATTATTATAAATTGCAATTTCATTTAAAGTTTCAAGACTGGAATTACTGTTACAGAATTCCATATCCAACATTTTTTGTAATTTGAAATAATTTCTGTAAGTTAAGTTAGACCTTTATAACATATTTGTAGGGCATTGAAATGTGGTCAAATGTATTCATATAAGTCATATATTAATGTAAGTCATGTGTTCACTTACTCTACCTTAACATAGAAAAGATGTCGTGATATCAACTACTGCAATAAAAAGTACCAGCTTCCCTAGCTAATTTAATATTGTCCTGAAGCTTCATTAAGAAGAAAGTATGCATACAAAAGTGTTCTGCTTTTTTGAGCCAGCTTTATTGCAACATTTGCAGTTCTGCTAATAAAGTAAACAAAAAGAAAACAAATCCCTGCTGGATCCTAGTTTGTTAACTAATATGAAAGGTCTTATTAAAGAAATGGCTATTGTGTACAAGTATTCCACAGCATTTCAACATTTTGAATATTACCATTAAAGTAAGGAGTGAAGTGGGGAGAAAATATAACATTTTGTAGCCTTATCCTACTGCCAGAATTATCTTGCTCTGAAATAAAATTGGAAACATTTAATTATTAAATATAAAAATAACATTTCTGGCATTCCATAACAGATTTGTATTTAATAATTAAAGATTTGTTTCAAGTAAACAATGCAAACATTGTTATTTAACATCTGATTGGCAATATTGCTGTGACATTTTTTTTGCAAGGCATTTCATTTTTTCCTCTGTAATTATGTACTCTGCCACTTACAAGTCACCTAAAAGCTTCTGGAAACACTTTCTATAGCTTAAAACCAAAAGGAATATAGATAACAGTTTCTCCTACTAAGTGTAAATATACTGGAGATTTTTCCTTGTGTTAGATGGCTAAAAATATTTTTAAAATGTTTTTGATAGATGTTTATTAGCAGAGAAGGGAAGCATTCTAACTTTTCCAGAATGATTTATTCAAGAAACTGTATAATGTTTAGGAAGCAATTATAATACTGTAGTCACTAAGCATATTAACTTTCAAATTTCATTTTCAGAGAGAGGGAATGGAAAAGAGAGCTAAGATTTTTTAGATAATAATAGCCATGGGGCCTACATATATAGCTGGTGACCATAAAAGAATGATTCAGAAAGTTCTAAAATGACAAGGAAGTTGGATAGGGAGAGAGAACCCATGCAAGTAATTATTGCCAAGAAGCGCTCTAATGGCAACAGACCATTGTCCTTCCTAAAGCTAAGATTCCCTCTAGCAGTGCACTGTTCAGGAGTCTGACCATTCCTGGAAAAGCAGGACTGACGAATCTCAAATAAAAATATAGATCTATTCTTATAAATGTACAAAATGCACCTTTACTGGCAGAGAGAGAATGAGATATATAGGGAGGAATGAATCTTCCGTTTGTCTTAACCATCAGACTATGGAGCATGTATTGCCACATATCATTTATTTAGCCTTACCTCCCTTGTAAGAATGAATTTGCTTTCTCTTCTGAAACTGCATTTAATCCAACGGCCAATATTATATGCAGACCAACTACATCTCTACTGTCAGGAAAAAGGATTTTAGACCAAGAAGTAAAAACCACCCTATTGTACTATTGCCTTGGGAAGCTGACAACACTTGGGCTGACTGATTTTCTGGTCTGCTGCTGTGCTGAGCTCATAAAATTTCCAAACCTTCCTACCCATATTTTATGTAGTGTAAACCAGATTAATAGCAAGATACATAGGAACAGATTTGGTTTCTCTATTTATTCTACTTTTAATCATGACACTGTGATTTTTATTTTATTTTTTTTGCAGGCATGGATTTACTTCAGTAGTTTCAGTTGAAACTATTGTGAATGCTTGGAGTTACATAGATTAAGCCTCAAGGGAACCCTTTAGAACAAAACTTTGTATTCTGCATCACGTACTATTATTATTTTATATAAAAATGTGAGTTTACTAGTTTTTTCTGGCTACACCCTTCTTTTTCTAATAATTTTTACTAAGGATGACACATTTGAAATGATTGTTTGGTCATATAATTGCAAGTGAACTGCATATAGTTACTCTGCAATTAAAATGAAACTTCAAACTTCTTTCTGAGTTTGTTAAAAAGGCTTCTCCTGCCCAAGGTTGTGTAGTCCAGAAATTTGGTAACTGAATCTTAAGCTTGCCTTCATTGTGGGGGTGTACTCTCATCACTGCCATTTGCTGCATGGGTGAGGTAACATGCTTGAAATTCTGACTTCTGGCCAGGATCTTGAGGAAACACGAAAAGAAATAGTATCTTCAATTTAATCTAAAATATTTTTTTTTTCCAGGGAATATTAATCAAACAGGTAGGTAGGACATACTTGCAATTGCATGCAAATTGCTTGTATTAGCAGCAAAGTTAAATACCAAATAATACGGATATGATGTCACATTCCATNCAGGATCTTGAGGAAACACGAAAAGAAATAGTATCTTCAATTTAATCTAAAATATTTTTTTTTTTCCAGGGAATATTAATCAAACAGGTAGGTAGGACATACTTGCAATTGCATGCAAATTGCTTGTATTAGCAGCAAAGTTAAATACCAAATAATACGGATATGATGTGCAGACACATTCCATTACTGTGGGGAAAAAAAAATCAGGTATCTCACCCATCAGAGGATACTAAACACAGATTAGGCTGTGCAAGGAATCCCCTACTTAGGTACAAAGCTGCAAAATACAGTTTCAGTTAACATACGCGTGGTATGAGACAAAGGAAGAAGGAGGAAGGAAAAATTTGCATAACCTTCCAAAGGGACACAAATACTTGTATCCATACTAAAGAAAAAAATATTTTCAAGGCTTACGGAAACTTTAGTCATATGTTCTCCTCTATAAAAATATTTCATTTTTTTTTTGTTCCAAAACGTTTGGTGAGCAGGCTGTTTTCTAAATAAATTCATCACTAATAGAAAACAGAACTTGAGAAGATAATTACAAAAAAAAAAAAAAAAA
>NDXB01017289.1:0-15380 GCA_002631895.1 Agapornis roseicollis | reverse complement strand
TACAAAACGTTTTGTTAGCAGGCTTTTTTAAAAAAAAATTCAAAAAAAAAAAAAAAAAAAAATTGAAAAAATAATTAAAAAAAAAAAAAAAAAAAGAAAGAGACAGATTTTTTTTCTCAATTTCCCACTAAATTCTTTCCTTTATTGGAAACCAGAGACTTTGCAGGGGATTTTGCCAAGTGAATTATGTAGAAGAAGAAAAGACCGAGATGTTAGAAAATGAGAAGGAATACAAAGAGTTTCTGGTGACATTTGTTTTTTGGATGAATCAATCTAGTTACAGTTGTGTTTAGAGCTAAGAAAAGTTGAAGGATGATTTTCCAGGAAACGCAGAATAAACCACCAAACCAGGAATATGCATTTTCAACAAGAATTGCAATACATACCATAATACTTTAAAATCCTATGATGTTATCCATAAAACTGTAAAATCTTCTAACAGTCAAGAATTTAAGCCTCAGGCAGTGCATGAACAGTAAACATTTAACAAAAACAAATCCCATCTCATTTTTTCTTCTCTTGCTATGTGCAGTTTAATTTATTTTATTGTGTCATATTTCAGTTGATCTCACACTACCTTTTCCCTCCCTACAATACCAGTCAAGAAAGTGTATGGTAATTAGATAGCATGCCTCTGGCACAAGTTGTTCACTGCAGTGTAGTCAGAAGGAATTTCTTCCAGCACACAGTTCAGAGTTGCATTATGGGATAATTTCATTTCAAACTCCTATGTCTTTTCTGCAGTGAAAAAAAACCCAACCAAACATTAAAGGAATAAGCTGATGCAGGGGGAAAGAAGGAATTCAAGTTTTTTTTCTTTAAAACAACCAGAATTAGATATGGGTGAAGGCACAGATGACCAAATGAGGCTTCCTCCTTCTGTTGCTGCTGGATTTAGAGTGAAACCTCCAATTTCATTTCCACTGCATACAGATTTTTTTGCTGTCCACTTACGTTCTTTACAACTCTAGCACTTCTCCTGGCTGAATACATCTGTTTTCCAAGCAAACTCTTACGACTGATCTTCAGAGATTCTTCCCACTGGAGAGAATCCATCTGGATTCTTCACTACACATCTTTAAAATAGGCAGCAGGCATAGCTCAGGAACCTTTGGGCGACAGTACTAACTGTTCAGGACAGAGATCTAAACAATATTTATCTTAAAGTTCCTTTGCGAAGACTTCTAAATGTCTCCTTGTAGAAAAAGGCAGCAGGGATAAAACAGAAGGGAGTGTAAATAGTAACTCTTGTGCCTGTACAAGACAATCCCCTTCCACAGAGAAATTTCTACCTCCTTCAGGCCACAAAAGTAAGTACACCAAAATCTTTGCTTTGGCCTTACAAACTATACCTGACCTCCAAGCATGTTTAGAAGATGTTTTTAGTGCTTGAGTTTCTGATATCTCAGGGTTTTTCTGGAGTGTGTGCTAGTTACAGCCTATGGAAACTGATAAGCTTCTTTTTTTCAGACATGACTGTGGCACATAAACTAAATAGTCACTTTAATGCACAGATATACCTAAGCTAGACTAACTACAGGGCAAAGTGTGTTTTGGGCTGTGTTCTTCCTTAGCTCACTTTTAGAAATGTCAGTAAAATTTTGCCTTCCTCAGAAGGTCCAGGTGAGGCTGGCAAGACTTATTGGAGTGTTTTGCAGATATCTTCCACACAGATGAAGAGAAGATGAGGCAAGCAATGGACACCTGTCTTAATAGAATTATCCTGCCAGAACTTCTCTGAGGGAGCCAGCAAAATTTTCCAGCTGGCCCAACACCTGACTTTCATTATGATTCTACAGTGGCAAGAGAGATACTTCTAGCATGCAGCTAATGCCAGATATGCTCCTGATTTGGCCACATCCCTGAAAAAGGGAGGCATCCCAGGAATCATGAAGAGAATGATAGAATTGTTTTCAGTCTTTCTGGATGGCAGATTTTGTAGGTAAGCCAGGCTGCATGTTCCTGGCCAGGACTGTGACAAAGGTGGGAGAACTGAGTTGGCACATGGGTGGGCCCTTGCTGAATGAATTGACCTACAAGTCTCTTGCATTATCCACAGCATGTGCATGACATGTCCACATTAGCTTTCTTAATATACCCATAAATTCACTAAAACTTGGCTTGGATATGAGACAGTTCCATGTGAGTTTCATCAATCTGTTCCTATCTTTTCCCTTCGCCCAAGATCATGCAACTATTTAAATTAGAATGTACCTCTGGAAGCCAGTTAGTCAAGGTAGGGCTAAACTCAAAGTTAAATCAGATTACTCATAGTCGTATTCAGTCAAAATTTAAATACCTCTGAGGATAGAGATTCCACAAACTCTTGGGGGAAACTGTTCCAGTGTCTGACAACTTCCTCTGTGATGTTCCCCACTGCTGTCTTATTTCCATTTTTGTAAATTGTCACTATTGCCTCTTTTTTCCTTTTTTTTTTTTCCTACATTTTTATCTGAAAATATTTTCCTCTGTCTTCTCTGTAATCACTCAGTATATACTGGAAAAGAGCAATTAGATCCCTCTTTAGCCTTTTTTTTTTTTTCTCAAGGCTAACCTATCCACACACTCTGTCCAGTTTATCAATATTTCTCTTGCATCAGGGAGCCCATAAGTAGCACGATATTCAAGATGAGGACTCACAAGCAGTAAGTAGGAAAGAAAAATCATTTCCTGCAACCTGCTGGCTATAATCCTAATAATGCAGTCCAGCATTCAATTAGCCTCATCTCTGCAAGAAGATTTAGTCAGCAGATCCTTCTTTTTATTTCAGAGCTCCTTAGCTATCCAGTCCTCAGCCCGCATGGACACGTGGACTTCTGCTGTAGGTGAACTTGAATCCAGCTGTGTCCAGCTGCTTCTGAACTGTCATTTTGCTTTCCCAGCATGACTTTGGACATGACTCAGTACCTCAACTTCTCTGATGATCACTGAAGCATTGAAAGACCCTGTTGCTATCATTACCTCTGTTCTGCTCGCTCTGCCCAGGCAGGCCCTTTTTGCAGCAGTGCAAAACACCCTGCCTGGCTAGGTCTTGGTCACCACTGTCTCCCAACCCACCTTCTCTGGGGAAGAGCTTTGCTCTAAGTGCTCCCTGAAATGGGCCTCAGGACAAGACTTCCTTCTACTTGAAACAATCAAAATCTGTTCTGCTGAAATCTGGGATCTTCAGTCTGCTACTGGTATTCATCAGTTTCATCAGGCTGTTAATTTTTGCCATCTCATGGCCACTTCAGTCAAGGCTGACATTAGCTGATCAGCTCTTCTTTATTTGTGTGTGCACAGAAGATCCTCCAATGAACTTCCCATTTTTGGCCTTCCCAGCACAGACATTTCAAAATTGTATTTGTCACACTCCAGAAATTCTGTGTCAGCATGAGGTGAAATTTCAAAGTTTCCTGTGGAAAAAAGAACCATGTAATCATGAGGTCTTCTTTAGCATTTTAGCCTGGGAGGGGCATAGCATGCTGGGATAGGAAGCACGGAGCTACTGTGTGTGAAGGCATAACCTGTGCAACACAGGAAATATGCATATCTAGCTAAAGAGAGTTAGACTTTTATCCATTTTGTGTCTGTACTGGATATTGCCTACAGTTACACACTGAAATAGCAGCTACCAAGGATTTAAAAAAAAAAAAAAATACATTTAAGCTTGGCACTCTATTACCTTTCAAAATGTAATGTGATTGTGATATTCTGACATAACTCCTGGCTGGGAAAATCTGCGTCAATGGGCAACCCAGTTCTCAACACAATGCTGGCAATAGAATAAGTTTCACAGAGAAAGTGAGACATCCCATCTCTCAAAGCCACCACCTCAGGGGAAAAAGGGATCCTGCTCTGGCAGGCAAACAGCTCTTTGCTTATTGGTCTACATAAGAAATTAGTATACATAAGGAAAGCTCCAATTCTATTAGTCATTATGCTCACTTTTTTTGGTTGTGTGGTACATGGTTCCTTCACAGTATGAAGGAGATTATCCTGCTGTACAAGCATCACAGGTGCATGCTTTGTAAGAGCATACTTTAACAGATGTTTGCTAGATGTTCCAATCATGGTTCAGGTGAGTTCCAAGGCCAAAAATAACATGAAAAGCCAGGAAACTTGTCCTTGGTGATGTAACTAGGTCAGTTAAAAATAGGTAGTGTAGATGTAGTTAGCAATGTTAAATGCTTTTCTAAGACAATCCAGGTGACTTTTAGGGAATTTAATGTTGAGTCCATGTTACCCAAGCCTGAGAAGAGTGTTTTTGCAGCAATATCATAATTTCTCTGATGTTTATCTGAAGCTTCTGGCTGATGATTGTTTCCCACTTTCTATACATTGTGTTGTATTCAGGTGATTGGATTTTTTAACATTACATTCTCAAAAGTAAGTCTTAACTTTTACTACTGATGTTAATGGTAAGAACTGACCAGAATTACTCAAGGAAATACATCCTAATGAATGGTGAAAGACAAACAACAAAATTAAGGAAAGCAGACACCTCTTAGTAGCTAAGTTTTTTTCTTAGCTCTGCAGCAATGAAATGCAGCTCTAATTTTTTGTACTTTCAGAGTTTCTAGTTTAAACTGTGAGATAAAGCGTCAAACCCATCAGATAAAGGATCAGGGGGAAAAAAAAGGCAACAACAAACAGAAAAAAAAATAGATAAAAGAATAACATGGGATTCTAAACCTGTAAATGTTCTTTGTTCCCTCTTTCTAAAAGCTGAACTCAAATTATGTGTCATAAGACTAAGAGGCAGTACAGAGGAATAGAACTAAATAAGGCTTCAGTTATCACCTTCATTTCTTTCTACTTTTAACATTATACTTCTATGGTTTTGAGTCTTTATTTCTGCATTTTCATTATTCCAGTTGCTTTATATGTTGCAACACTTGTGAATGAAGCTGCAAGCCATTTGACAGGAAAATAAGATGTATATGATACGTGTTCCTGATAAAAAAAATGGAAGGAAAATACAATAAAGCAAAATTTAAGCAGTTATTTTAAACTTTAATGAAATCGACCAGATAACTTTTAATTTTCTTTCTTAGTTTACGCAGACCATGATACCAATTCCTATTTTCACAGCTTCCTATCACAGCCATGAATTTAGGTGTTCTCTACATTAATATTGCAAAATGGAAAAACAAAACAAAAAGCCCAACAGTATCACTGTTGTACTCTGACAGTTTAAGAAAACATGCATAGATGGGAAGATGAGGCAACGTACTGGCATGGAGGGAAAGAGGGAATTCAGGTTACTTAGCTTGCAAATCTACTGAACCAGCCACCTAAGCTAACTTTATAGTCAAGGAGAGAGATGTTGACAATTTTAAAGTATGATTCAGCCAGCCTATTTTTAAATGTCTATTTGAGGATGACACAACCCACAACCCATAAACAGCTATTTCTTTCTGCTATCTAATGAGGTAGAATAACTTGACTATTCAGATGAAGATGTCTACGTTTAACCAGATGATCTACATCTTTGATAGAATATTAAGCAGTAAAGGCCCTACTGATTTCCTTTGACTTTTTACAAGGCAAAAATATTGCTCAATAACTTAGGCCTGAAAGTTTCATTGTATAGCACTAAACAGGATGAGACATGGCCTTAGCCTTTCCTCCTGTACTGATGTGGCTGTTTTCAAGGGACAACATACAAACTATTCACCTTTCCACAAAAGAAGCTATTATATTTCCTGTGAAAGTCAAGTTTCTCACTGCTACATATACGAGAGAAGAGCTTGTTCTTCAGTTGCACTTATTGGCTACTCTATGCTAGTAAATTGAATAATGTCAGCAAATGTTCCTGGATGCTGACACTCAAACCATCCACACTCTTACATTGTTAGAATGGTCACTGGCATGGTTTCTGCAGCGAGCCAAAAGGCATTCTTGCAAGCATTTTCTGGATTCATTGTAGGAGTTTGCAGAGACAAGGGGTAATCCTCAGTATGCAATTTGCAAACAAGCACCTTTATTTGGGGAGTTTAGAGAATTCAACTGTACATTGCAGGCCACTGCATACCAATGGATTTCAATGCTAGAGAACAGTTAATGTTCTGGGAATATTTATTTTTCTACTGCAGACTAAATTCTACACTCTAGCCACCTAGGTGAAGGAGTTAGTATCTCTCATTTTAACATGCCTGTCAATATTTTTCTTCTTAATGATACTAAATAATTTAACTAGATAGAAGTTCCCTTTGTAATAACCTCTTCCTCCACAGTGTCCAAATACTTTATTTTGGAGCAAGACAACTGATCATAATGGAGGAGGCTGTAATATCAAAACAATGTGATTTTATTATCACCAAATAAAGCAACAGGGAATATATGGTATGTGTTAACACTTCAGCATCGAAACAGTCAATAAGGGATAAGGGATAATAAAATGTTGTATCACAGATTAATGAATTTTCAGTAAGTATCCCTAATAAATGTATCTTTACTTTTATCTGATAAAAGTACCTCTAATAAATGTAACTATTTCCACATAAGAGTGACAAAAACTAAGATTGCCAATTGTTATTGGAGGTGCAGAATATTGAGATTTAAGCATGGTTAACCTTGAAGTTAAAAGTTCAAAATAATATTTTATACCAGTGTAGCAATTTTGGTGTAGTTTTCCATGATTTCTTTTCCTCCCTTTTTTCTTGCTTCTTTTTTTAATTCTATTCAGATTCAATTAATTGCGTAAAATAACTTCTTTTAAGTGCATTTCTGAAGAAAAGCCATTACCATATACTGAAACATTTTTTACTATGAAGTATTATGTAAAACACACCTGAGATTAATAAAGTGGTATGGAAAGGAAATGAAGGCTGGATCTTTTTAAATCAGTAGTGATTGTAATTAAAAGAGGAACAAAGGTAAATGAAAGTGCATCACAACTGTTATTTTCATTTCTTACACTCCGTGGTTTTCAAAAGATCCTGTAGCTGTTTCCTATAAGGAGCACATGGGTTTAGGCTATACCTAAACACAAAGGACATAATGGAGTTTGGACTCACTTTACCACAGATAAATAGAAGTCAAAAACGAGACAAAAATCTGGACTCACATCCAATTACACTGTCACCTTAATATCTTTCTGGATCTTTCTATCAGCTCTATCATTCATAAGCAGATTTTTTTTTTCTCCTTGCATACTTTTTTTAATGCAGACCATTTTTAAATGAATGCTTGATATAGAATCATAGAATCATAGAACAGTTAGGGTTGGAAAGGACCTTAAGATTATCTAATTTCAGTCCCCCTGCCATGGGCAGGGACACCTCACGTTAAACCATGTCACGCAAGGCTCTCTCCAACCTGGCCTTGAATACCACCAGGGATGGAGCATTCCCAACCTCCCTGGGCAAACCATTCCAGTGCCTCACCACCCTAGCAGGAAAGAATTTCTTCCTTATATGCAATCTAAACCTCCCCCGTTTAAGCTTGAACCCATTACATCTTGTTCTATAACTGCAGTCCCTAATGAAGAGTCCCTCTCCAGCACCCCTATAGCCCCCCTTCAGATACTGGAAGGCTGCTATGAGGTCTCCATGCAGCCTTCTGTTCTCCAGGCTGAAGAGCCCCAACTCTCTCAGCCTGTCTTCGTATGGGAGGTGCTCCAGTCCCCTGATCATCCTCGTGGCCCTCCCCTGGACTTGTTCCAACTGCTCCATGTCCTTTTTATGTTGAGGACACCAGAACTGCACACAATACTCCAGATGAGGTCTCATGAGAGCAGAGTAGAAGGGCAGGATCACCTCCTTCGACCTGCTGGTCATGCTCCTTTTGATGCAGCCCAGGATACGGTTGGCTTTCTGGGCTCATGTTCATTTTCTCAATATCTACAGCCTCATAGATTTCACTCCACTACATGAAAATATGTATTATCTTACTTTTGTTGTGTTATGTAGATATTATGTAGGTATATGTTATATAGATACTGAAACAGTGTATATTTTTTTCCCTATCCTATGTTTTGGCATATTCAGTGCATTCTTGACATGAGAAAAAAAAAAATCTTTATTCATACCAGAATTGATTTATAGATCTTTAAGACAATATTTGGTGGTTTACATCTGAAGCACTTCTTCCTCTCTTAGCAGATCATTCATCTTTTTTTTTTCCCCTCTTTTATACTAAGAGTTAAAAATTCAAGCAAGCAATCATCTCTAAGTGTCTTCAATCTGTTATAGATTATCTTTTTTTAAGGTAAGCACCAACAAAATGGGAAGGAATATATGGGTCAAAACATGAATCACAGTTCTACAGTTCTCTTTGGCATTAGAAGGATGCGATACATGTATATTTTTCCTAATTAATATGTTAGACATATGATAGACAAAATTAATCAGACATTTAGAGTTGTTCTGGTGAGATATTGCTTCAGAATGCTTACTTCATATTTATTAATATAATTCATAACCTTTCTAACAAGGTTTAATGGAACAAAGCTATACTGATTTTACATGGTATGAGTGATTGAAAAGTCCTAATTATTTCTGCAATACAACATAGTTATTAAATATTTAGCTGACCAATGATGTGTTTGTAAGAGCTGCCTTGAGCCTAAGTAGGAATTCATATATCTAAACTCAAGGGTTACACTCAGTGCTCACCATCAAGTCAGTTACAGTTTTTACTGACACTAGTGCATATATATTGTGGTTTTAGACCAAGTGAGGATTTTCTATCAAAATCTTTTGGATATTCAATGTGACATTCCTCAATCCTAAAAATCTAGGTCATTCATCTCAAACTCAGTGTTACTTGTTTTCAATAGAGGGTTACACACTGAGCTTTAATTTGTCTCCCAATCTGCAGAAGACATTTGAGTTTAAAATATGTACTCTGTTTTCTATAGCAAAGCTAAACTACAGCCTGTGACAGTTTTCTTTGGTACCTGCGAGACATGGCTCTGCGCAGCTATATCTGATAGGTATCGACATTTCCAGTTCGCAATGCCTAAGTTACAGGCATGCTATTTCTAGGGTAAGATCTGACACATGTCTTTTGGCATATTTTGCCTTATTTTTATGATTATCATAAGAACCACCACTCTAGAAAAAGGTGCCAAAGAGGGATCACAATGCTTCCATGCAAACCTGTTAGGAAATTAGTAAGGCAAATCCTAAATCTGTAAGGAAAATTGTAAGGGAAAGCATTATCCAAAGCATTCTTATTCACAGAGAGGCATGAGAGATTAGGGTGTTCAGTTCCTGAGAGTCTTCACTGAAAAGTGGAGAGTATTGAAAATATCTCCACAGTTATTCTTCATACATAGTAGAATGCAATTAATGGTTGCTTGTTATTGCATGTTCAGTGTCTTGTCCTTCTGTCCTGCAGAAGGTTAATTATAATATAGCTACACAATTAGATGCAATGCAAGACCTCAGTAATATGCTAGACTCACGAAAGATTATTCCAGAAACTTATTGGAATAAAGATTTTCATTCCAGAAATATTTCACCAGGCTTTCTACAGAAATTACATTTAATACAGCATGTTCAGCTCTGAAGCATGGGGCATTTGCTTTGGCATATATTTTTCTGATATTTCTTATCTAAGAACATTGTGATTTTCAGAATTCTTACATAAGACAATCATGGATGCAAACCTTAATGAACTGACTTCATATATTTCTCTGTCTCTGTATGTCTGGCTACAGTGACGTTTCTTTTAAATTATATTTCTTCAGAGGCTAGCATTATAGATACTAAAAGCTAGCTGTATTTTTCTGTTTCCATGATTTTCCTTTATAGCTTACTTTCTCGTTAAGTATTCCTTGTCAACCTGTTCATTAAAACAACACAGAATGTAGCATACTCGCTAGAGAAACAAAGTTAATGTATTTTTTAATGAATATGTTTTCTATGGTCCTTTTTAATTTATTTGTAATATTGTACCTTAGGGCCTAAATCACTTTATTTACTCCCCTGGCTTTGTCCTCTGACTTTTATTCTTTTATTTGCACACACACACACACACACACACCCCTTCCTTTCTCAATGTTTGTTTTTGGGGTGAATGAAATTTTCTAAAGAGTTTTGAATGGTCATCTGTCTTTAATTAACTGCTATGAGTCTTGTCAAAATTTCTTCTGATGCTGCAAAATGATGATTAGAGTTTCCCATGTGTTTTCAGGAGTTAATCCTCTTTTTAGCAATATTAAAGATTCTGGCAAAACAAATTTTCTGCAGACTTTTGGCTGAAAAGAGTTCTCAGGTTTTCAGCTTACATCTTTTCTTCTTCTTTTTCTTAGTTTTTGTTCCCTCTCCTTCTTCAACGCTGAAAAACCGATCTCACCCCTCACAAATCTACAGTGAAACTGGGTTTGCTCCTTTTAATCTACTATGTTCTTCCTCTAAAATCTGAAAATACATACTGCATTTTTTTTTTGTTCAGATACACTAAGATTGCACTTGTAATACAAGCATTTTGTATTGTAACTCATTGATAGTATCTATTACGCTAAGTAGAAAAGAACCAAGAAATCTGAAAAGAAAATATAAGAGTTGTGGATGAAAATAGTAGGATAAGCTGAAAAGTAAATTACTTCATCTTAGCATCTGTCAGTTCATATATAGAATATAGCTTATAAATTTGCTTCTTGGTATGAAAAATTAGCCACTGCAACGCTGTTTACATAGTATCTTTTTAGCAGGAAATTTTTGGGTGGCTGTATCTTGAGTAATAAATTTGGAATAGAGCTTTTCTTTCTCATTAAGTTGAAACTAAGTCCTATTGCCACTGGAGCTAACACGAAAGGTCTGCATAGCTGAGAGATTGTACCTTCCTTTGTCACTGCTACATGACTGGGAGTTTGCATTCGACATAGAGATTATGACCCAAAGATGCTGGGAATGAAAATTTATCCAACTGAAAGAACATTCCCTGTGGGATTTTGATGTTAACAACAATCCCTCAGAAGCCCCACTTGTATCATGGTTGCCATATTGCCCAGCACCTGGAAACTCAGCAGGGGACCTTCGAATCAAAGACACAGACTACCAAAATTTGACCTTTGGTGAGCTGATGTACTCCTAATTCTTTTAAAACAAGTTTGAGAACACATGCAAACACACTTGCATGTAACTGTCACAAAATTCATCTCATTAAATAAAACACATAGTATTCCTACACATTTTTCTGTGATTTATTTTCAAACTGGTGAAAAAAATCTATTTCCTGTGATCTCCCCAACAGTTACAAATGTTTGTGGAATCTGATGAACAATCTTTCTTTTCTAAGGAAATCAGTCACGGTCAACACAGTTATATGCACAGGTTCAACCAACCTAAACCTGTGATCTTACAATTCATTTGATTGAGACTGCATAGTATAGTGCTTCTTTCTATGACAGTTGGCATAGAACATCTACATTATCATCCACAAGGTTTCTTTTATCCTGCCTTCTGATATATAATCCTGCATCATCATAAATCTTTTCAATTTATAAGAAGCTATCCTCAAAATTCCTACCAAAGCCTAAAGCCTTTTCAATTTTGGATTATAGAATTTACGCATGATCCAAATTCTTCTTATCTTTCCAAGCAGTTCCATACAAAAGCTTAGCACACATGTCCAAACATCTGTACTGCTGGGTAGCTTTCCTTCTATCTTTTATTTCTGTCTTAAAACTAGTATTCCATATATATAGATTACAACCCTTTCAATACAATTTGAAAAGGTGGATAAATAATTATACAGCATTTGCTGGAACAGTTGCCTTGGAAAGCAGATGTAACAGGTGGCACAATTTTGTATTAATAAGGCTTATCTAATAACCAACTATTTGGCTTTAATGAGCACCACCAAGCTAATGTTAAATAATAAAAAGAAAAGATATAAAAGTTACTTCATTCTTCATGCAAAACCAATCAACACTAGTACTTTTCTCAACAGTGTTGTGTAGAGATATAGATTATATATAGAGGCATAAAGAACTACCTTCTCTTTTATTGCAGTTCTTTTAGTGCTCAGCTATGTTTAGCTCACACTCTCTTCATTCTCTCCTCTCTTGGTGTACAGTCCTTTGTCATAGTGATGATGAAAAGACTTCCACAGTCACACCCCCACTCTGCTGGTTTTGTGACAGTACCATCCCTGCACTCATGTAAATAACAACCTCCTGTTTCTCTTCCCTCTCAGACTTCTGTCTGCTAAAGGTACTTAAGTCAGCTGGCTGTGTTAAAGCAGTAAGTTACATTTATGATATTCTGTGCTAATGATCAGCCTTTTTGAACAGAAAGTGCATTATCCATCAATGTTTTCAGAGGCAAAAGATCACTTCCTTGTGGTGCTAGAGCTCTAGTTAATCCTTTGAAGGACTCTAAAAAAATCTGATTTAGCTCTACATTACCTACAAGTTTATGCCTTTTTCTGATAAACTGTCTCTTAAGACAATTCTGTGTCTACAGCTTTATTCTTTTGTTATTAATATTTTCTCAGTCTTTATGGGACAACATTGGCTCATATGTAAAGATTTGTATTAGTAAAGATGACATGAAAAATAAAGAGACTGTGTTAACACCTTTTACTACAGTAAAAAATTACATACAATCCTGAATCTATGAAAATGGCTGAAAGTACATTTTAAAAAAAATCTTACCAATTTTTGATGCTCTTTGCTAATATTAAAACAAATATGGCATATATGTGGAATAGATTTAATTCAAAATTCTCCCACAGTGTAGGAAATTTCCTTCTGACTTTGATGGGCACTGCATAAAGCCCTATTTAATTTTTTTTTACTTGTATTTTGTTACTCATTTCTAGTTTTCCATTATACTATTTGGTCCGCTAATGAAAGGCTGAACTGGAGCAGGATGATCTGGTGAGCTGGGCACTTACAGTTCCCACACCAGTGGTCTTTCCTCCCCTGCTCAAGATCTGCTTCCAGCCTCAAAGGCTTTCTTCCTCTCAGTCCCTTAGACAACACTGGCTTTTGGGGCTTCCTACTTCTGCCACTGCCACACATTATTTCTTATCTATCTCAGCAAGTCAGAAGCAGCTGCCATTAGAAATCTGAGATATTTTCCCTTCTTGGCAAACCCCACTTTACTCTGAGGTGCCAAAGTTGTGCGCAACATTCAGCTGTAATATTGAACTTTTGGTCTTAGCTTCCTAATTTGATCTATTTCTCCACATAAAAATGCTTCCTCCTCTATGAAAGTACTTTGGATATTTTTTTTTTTTTCCCCAACCTGAAATGGCACAGGAAATTGATAACTTAGGTTTTCATAAACACACTCCAAATTTAAATTGATCAAGCTAGTTGAAAAATTTCAAGTTTGAAATATTTATTCTTTAGCTTTTCTTAATATAACTTAATGTCATTCTCAGAAGGAAGGTACTGCAAATTGATGAATGAAACTTTGACTTCAGAAAGAATAGAATGTTTTAGGAAGTCCTTACTTTTTTCTCTTCAATTTACTTTTTTGTTTATTAGGACACTCACTTAAATGAAGACTTTCTCTCAAGGTGAATTGTTTCTAGATATGTCCACAGTTTCTGTTAAAAAAATTCAATGGAATATTTCCAACCTGTTTTACCTGTATGACTAATGAGTCTTTGTAGATATTTAACAGTAAGGAATGTACAAATGTTGAAGTGTAATCTGAAACTAGTTAAGAGTTTAGCATAGAATTAAAAAGAGAAAATGTATTATCATATGTGAAATAGTGTATGAACAAAACTGTTGAAAATAAGCTGTAAAGAATAGCAGATGTGCAGAGAACTAAGACGGCAAAACCCCTCTATGCCGTATTTTTTGGAACTGTAATCCTGAAATGTAAAGCATGACTGAGAAATCTTATCTGAGAGTCATGCAACAGCTTCTAATGACTCTAGAAAATAAAGATTTTAGAACATTTAGACACAAGTTTACAGGATAATAGTAAAACTTTGCTTTGGATATCAAGGGGGAAAAAAGAATAAAAATAAGAATAACTAGGAAAGTTGAGAAAACGTAAGAAAAACTTGAGAAGTAAGTCTTGTAAACAACAGTCAAAAATGAGTTAAATAGGTGCACAGTCACTACATATGTAGGACTCAGAATCTAGGAAGATTATGTTCCTTCACATATTGATTAACCAGGGAATAAAAGAAAATAATTGACCTTAAAAGAATAGAAGGAATTAAAACCAACCTTTTGAATACAGAAAAAGATGGTATTGCTTCATTTAATTCTATGGCATTTATCAGTAACAACTGCAGCCCTAATCTCAGTTGCCATAAATTTCTGTTAGCAGATCTAAAAGGAATGAAGAAATAACAAAGGGAAACAGATGTTAAGACATACTTAAGATAACTAATTTGCAATAGAGTAGCAATGCTTCTCTTTGATTTTGTAGTATCGTTTGTAAAGCACAATTAGTTTGCCTGTTTCAATATTCCTTCATCGCGTGCTGCTAGTTAAAGCAGAGCTAGCAGCAGGTAAACTGGAAATTTCTAAATGGTTTCTTACCTTTATTTTCTATCTGAAATTTATATTTACTTTTCTCTGTTCTGCCTATAAAGTTAGCTTAAAATTGTTAAAGTGTACCTAGTAACTAGTTCCTCTAGTTGCCACAAAAATTTCACTTGTTTTTTCTGCTTTTAATTTTTCCTATTCTACCTTAAGTATTACAGGTGTGTGTGATGGTTTGCTTTTAGTTACGTCCTTTCTGATTTTTGTACATATTTAAATGAACAAAAGAATTTAAAAAATGCATTTCAGATCTCATGATCTTCATACTTTCTCTGCAAATGCAGAAAATATGTCTTTTCCTCTGTGATATTACTTGGAGAGAATGAATGAGTGTTTGAAAGAGAATCCACTGGATTACTGTTTTGATATCTCTGCCAATTCAAACTGCAAAGATACAGCTGTGCTTCCTCAGAGCAGTGGTCAAAATTTCCACATTTTTTTGAAAAATTTTTCATTTCTTACTGTAATGGAAATGGTAACTTAAAACATAGAAGGAGAAGAAAACTCAAGTAAAGTACAACCAAAACACCTAAAATGTAACTTAAATGTTTGATTTCAACTGCAAATGAAGTCTCTATATAAGATATTTGGCTTCCCAAAATAATATTTCAAAACATTGCATGCTTTCTTTAATTAAAAGACTCTTTGGAGAACTAAACCTGTCAAGTATCATCAAGACAGGTCTGAAAGAAACCCTTTGGGCATTGAGCACCCAGGAACTGAAGTCTCTACCCTTACACAGCAGAGGCATCAGCAACTACATCTCCCAGGACAAGCTGCCTGTTCCCCTACCCCAGGCTCTGTCTCAAATCAGTCTTGTCTTTAAGCAGAATTTCTCCAAAATGTTTTTTCTTGGTTTTTTTGGGTTTTGTTTGTTTGTTTGTTTGTTTTGGGTTTGGGGTTGTTTTTTTTTTTTTTTTTTACAAAA
>NDXB01017287.1:97806-118401 GCA_002631895.1 Agapornis roseicollis | reverse complement strand
AGCAATGCTAATGTTACAAACCCAAACTTAACATTACTTAAGACTAATTCTAAAGTGTTTTACATTTTATTTTGTAATTCTGTACCCCCCTTGTTTCAGGGGACACCACAAACATTCGTTCCACAAAACTGAATTAAAGCACTGTGATATACAAATACCTAGTTTCATCTCAGAGACAGCAAGCAATGACAAGTGCAATACGTTGAAGGACAACTACTACAACAGCTCATTACTTCCTTATTTCAAGGAATAATTCCAGTAGCAGTGCACTGCAGAGTTCACACATCTGCAAGTACAATTCTGTAAGGTCAAGACACAGACTTGTGCACATCTAAACTGAGCAAAGAGCATAGTAACTTTAAACGGGACAGAACTATGTCCTATAATTATAATTAATTATTGCATTCTGGATCTCCTCATCATCTTTCTACAGTTCAAGGAGGTTCAATGGATCAGATTTTCTCACTGGAAGAGCGACATGTTAGGCAAAACTTGTAAAAGCCTGGCTATTGCTTAATAACTGTCAGAAAAATATTAGAGGAGATATTTACCTATAAAGCTTACAAGGGAGGAATACCTATTCTTTTACCTCAAGTGTTTCATAAGGAACACCAGTGTACAGGACAAAAAAGCAAACAAACCAACCTGAACGCAACATGATATACAGCACAAAAAACACCCAGACTTACAAACCTGAACTCAAAACAATACATAGCTTGCTTACTATCTGAAATCAAGTTCAAACCACAGGCTAGGAATGTAAAGAATGTGCATATGCCTTATTTATGTTGCCAAAATCTGGACAGTCTAGCTGCACTCCTGACTTTATCAAAACAGAACCTACAGCTATAAATCCACGAAGGATTTTCCAGGTGTCCATGCAAAGCCAGTGAAATTCTATATTTGCTGAGATACTTTAAACTGTAAATGTTTTAAACAGTTGGATTAAAAAAGTTATATCGGTACAAGTGATAGCTTCAACATTTTACCACTGCAAAATCCTGTAAATTGTAACAAAGAAAATTAAACCTGGCTACACACATAAACGTTTGATTTGGTGAGTTTCTAACCAGGCTGTCTCTAATACCAATGCTTCTTCTTGGTTTTACTGAATCATGCTGTGCACAGCAGCCAGAGAATGAAAAACCTCAGATAACCCCATTTAACAAGAGAAATCTATAAAGAGGCAACCAAAAGGCATGAAATGCACAAATGAATCAATAATAAATAAATAAATAAATCAGTGGTGCATTCTGACACTATCTGGAAGTGTCAAAAGCATCAAATAAACTCTCCAGACAGTGTCAGTCATGCACTGCAATACGTTACGCGTAAGTAAAAAGGAGTGAAAAGGTGAATCGAAACGGCTCCTCCGAAATCACCTCACAAATAAACTCTACTGCCCCTTGCACCTGAGAAAGCCTACGCTGGGTAAGCAAGCGGGAAAACAAGGTTGAAAAGCTCTCGCTGAAACAAGTTCTCTGTTTTCCACCAGCGCCGGCACAGAGAGGCGGGAACTCATTTCAGGAGCTGCCTTTGCTTCACGGCCGCACAGCACCAGCTCCATGGGTCCCGTACCTGAGGCCCCATGAACCCCGCCGGGAGGCACGCCCGCGGCTCCCCGCCCGTCCCGTCCCGTCCCACCGCGTCCCACCGCGGGGCCGCCAGCAGCCGTGAGGGGCTGCTGTACCGTGAGGGCGCTGCTCCGCAGCGGGGTGCCGGCAGCACCCACACACGTTAAGGCCCGCGCACCGCACCACAACGGCCCCTCCCGCTCGAGGCCATTCCTCTTCCCTGCCGCTCCCGACACCGCCTCACCTCCATCACTTTCCCGAGAGCCGTTCCGTGGCACGCTGAGGTCAAGGGACGCCATCCTCTGCTTCCTGCTCCGGGTCGGCGCGGCGCGGGCGGGGCCGAGGGCTGCTCTGTGGGAGGAGGGATCTGTGGTTTCCCCCGCCTGGTGGGACCCCGAATCGCCGCGCTCTCCCCGCCTTCGGGGTTCCGCTTTCATTCTCCCCGCTCCCTCGGGCTCTGTTGAGCATGTGTTCCTGGCCAGCCTCGGCTGTGGCATGGGACACGACACGATCCCGTACTACCGTCCCGATGCCGCCGGCCTTTACCGGGTGGCAGCTTTCTAATGGTTGTCTGAGGAGAGCGGGGAGCTGCCTAGCGCTTATGCCGTCCTTCGGCCCTGGATGGCTGTCTTGCCGTATAGGTGTGTGAACACCGCTTGAGCGGAGCCTGGAAAACCTCGGTTCCCCCAGCCGCGGCGCTGGAAACTCGCTCCGAAAACCTTGGGGATTGCATGTGTTTGTACCGCTCTGTTCGAGGTTACTCTGTTTTGTGAGGTTTTATGTCAACAACTTCTTCAAAAAACATCATTTCGTGTGCTTGAGAGCGGGCTGTAGGATTTATACTTTTGGTTTGTTGTTCGTTTTCTGGCATTAAAAATAGCTTGCTTTCCATGGTGCGCCTTGTGCATGGTGTGTTTTATCAGAAAGTGGAAGGTCTTAGTTTGAGGTTTTGATAAGAGTTAATAATAGAGTTGCATTTCTTTTACTCAGACTTCAGAATATGACCTTAGTTCAGGTTCTCTTTTGTTTTCAGTTGTAGGGTGTTTTTTATGTTTATCTAATCTCCCATGGGAAACCAGCTAGCGTGTGTTTCTCTCCTGCTGAAGCAGCAGGATTTTTAAGCAATCTCTGTAGGCACAGTCAACACTCTTGTGCAAAAACAGGTGCAGATACAGGCTTGGATTGTGCGGGGACCGGGGGGCGGAAGGAGGGAGGGATTGTGAATGCATCCTATTACAGAAAGTTTAAACAGAGGCTTCTGTAAGAAGACTTTGTGTGATTATGAAACCATAGTTTAGGAATGTCTACCCACACTGAGCCGGTAATTGAACACAAATCTCAAATGGCAGCACAGCAGGAGGAGGCTGTTCCTTAGGAGGAGGCTACCTTACTTGCTGTTGGATTTTTTTGATATTGCATATATACGAGTATGGTTTTATTGCCAAAATAAGTACTTACTACAGAACTAAAATTCCCTGGTGATATTTTGTTGTCTTGTGTAGTACAGAGCTTGGCAAAACTGGAACTTACTAGGAAAAAAAAGAGTAGGGGAGAATACAACTTTTTAGTCTTGTGGAACATAATGATGCTGCCTTTCAGGCTGAGAGGGTCCTGTATTAATTTTACACTCAGCTATCTTTATTGTGTTGGGATAACTGAATAAAATGCTGGCTTAGTTGAAGCATCTTGGCAGATAAAAAGTTTTAATACAAGTATATAGACTCATAGAATGGGGTGGTAANATTTTACACTCAGCTATCTTTATTGTGTTGGGATAACTGAATAAAATGCTGGCTTAGTTGAAGCATCTTGGCAGATAAAAAGTTTTAATACAAGTATATAGACTCATAGAATAGTTAGGGTTGGAAAGGGCCTTAAGATCATCCAGTTCCAACCCCCCTGCCATGGGCAGGGACACCTCCCATTAAACCATGTCATCCAAGGCTCTGTCCAACCTGGCCTTGAACACTGCCAGGGATGGAGCACTCACAACCTCCTTGGGCACCCCCTTCCAGTCCATCACCAACCTCATAGTAAAGAACTTCTTCCTTATGTCTAACCTAAACTTCCTCTGTTTAACTTTGAACCCATTAACCCTTGTCCTATCACTACAGTCCCTGATGAAGAGTCCAAACACGTACGTGGGAGAATCAATCACTTTAACATGGAAGGGATTTTTTACTTCAGTGCTGGACAAGTGAAAACCTAGTTTTAGCTGGAATCTTATGGGTAAAAGTGGAGTTCTGTAAGAAGCAATCATAAAATTTTGCAGATGCAGTATTTCTGTGGAGAAGGTTTATGTGTATGAAAGCTCCAGCACGTGCCCACATTATTGCATGTCAGCAGAACTGCATTGAAACACCTTATGTTAGGTTAAAATAGTTTGCCTTTATGATGGTTTATAGCAGGCTTGGTGAGTTACTATAGCTCAGCTAACCCTTCATAACTTGTTAAGACAAAGTAAGCTTAGTTACATACCTGAGGGTACTGATGTTTCTTTACCAGAATGGCTCATGTAAAATGGAAGTCCTTCTTTGCAAAGAGAAGGCTATAGAATCTGCTTTATAATGCCATATAACTTGTCCTTGGAATGTTCCTGAATATTTTTGCAAGGATAGAGTGTAATACTCTGTATTTTGAACAGTCATTCTGTCCAAAATCAGTCATTCAAAGATAGCAGAACTTAGACTTATGTTGCCAAATATTTATTGGCTTTCAGCTCTTTCTGTATTTATGAACTTGAGGTTGCACCCTGATTGAAGCTCTGGTAAGGTATTGAGAGATGCCCTTGTCCCTTAGTCTCATTTTCCCCTCTTAGGAACCTACTCCTCAAATATGTGCATGAACACTGAGCAAGGCTGGCAAACTTCCTTTCCCCTTTTGAAAACTTTCGCTGTCTGAACATTAGACTTTCTTCTCTTTGCTGATACCTATACTCATCTGTTCAATTTCCATAAAATGTCCTTTACACTTTTCACTGTTTTGCTTTCTGCTTTTACTTTGACTTGCTGTTTTTTCACTCCCGTTACCTATATATATGTCAAGGTTATACCTATGAAAAACATTCAGAAAAATTGACAAAGGTGAACCACAGCTGTTTTCCTAGACAGTCTCAGATTTCTTCCAACAGTTGGGTTCAGATTGTAAAGGGAGAACGTGACAAAAGAAAATCAAGGTCAGTAAAACTAGCTGGCAGGAAACTCATCCAGGTTTTTAGTGTGCTGCATATGTGCTTTGTATGTTCTAAGTTTAAAAGCCTAATTTATCCTTGAATTGTTGTTTTGGTAATTGTTGTCAAAGGATCTGAGCTAAGTGCTGACTGACTGTCAGTTGAGGGCTGGGGTTAGGGCCATAGAAGGAATACTACTACCAAAGGTCCACAAAGATTGATTGCTAAATCTAGCCTGGATTCTAACAAATACTGCAACTTTCAGGGCAGTCTGAGTACGTGTGTAGGTTTTGGAGCACTTCACATTCTGACTAAGTTTGGAAATGAGGATTTTTTCAACTTCATAGCAGAATGGGTGATCCATAATGCTTGGCGCTACATTAAAATCTTTAATTACAAGAACCATAAGATTCTCTTGGAAGTATTTTATTGTTTTTCTCTGAATGTTCTGATGAAGGCCACAGTCCAGTATGTCATACAAGAGTAAATGGAGCAATGAGCTTATCTATGATACTTATATTTTTCCCCTTTAATATCAATTCAGTTATATTTAATAATAAGGGGTTTTGAAGTAAAATGAAAGAATTCATCCTCTGTGTAAAAGGCAAGGGTAATCTTTTCTCAAAATAGAGCTTGGGTTTTTTTGTCTGCTTTACTTAGACTGGGGTTGGCAGATTGCTATTATACATTGATTTTCTTTATTATAAGCATGTTTTTATTTTTAAAATTTAAATTTTTTTAAAAAAATATTAATGATAATACCACTTTGGTATGGCATTAGAACTAAATGGAAGCCAACAAGAAAATAAATTTTGTCTTTTTATTTTTTTAATAGAATCCTATTTTACAAGAAGACAAACTTCTTATGGGCATTCTGTGCACTTTATTTAGAACTGAGCTGCCTTTTTGATGTGGTACTCAGCGTTTTGTAAGTTTTAGAATAAGAGCTTTACTTAACAATAAAAGCATCCTCACTATATGGAATATTAGCTTAACCCCCAAACTTAAGGGACAGTCTAAAGGTTGTTCTTTCTATTTTTCATTCTCTTGCCAGAAGTACCTTCTTAAGATTAAAAAAAAATCAAATTAAATTACAATTTTAATTGCTCAATCATCTAAACAACCAAAAAGCTTAGTGCGATTGGATAGTGACCAAGGAACTTTAAAATACCTTTTAAAAGTGAGAGGGTTATAAAAAGGGGGTTTGAACCGCATGGACCAAGAAATTTCTCTTTCATGTAGTCAGGTCATTAATTTTTAAAAGCTCACTTGAAGTGCTTTGCAGTTTGAAGCTTTTTGCATATCTTTGGCTACTATTTGAAGGCAGTGCTGCTGCTTACATGGGCTTACGTTTTCAGAGTTTGTGGGTTTGCACTTCTTTTTGTGCACTAAAAGTGCTTTCAGTAATATATCTCTGTATACATGTGCTTTGAAGAGTAAAGCAAAACTCTGAGGTACTCATGCTGATCCCAGGGCGTTCTGCCTTTGCTGTTACAGCTGCTATTGGTATTTGCTGGCAGGTCGTTCAGAAGGAGCAGCTGATGTGACAACTGTAAATGTGTTACTTTAAACAATACGGCTACAAAATTTGTCCAAATTCAGTGTTTTCAGAAATTTTCTGCAGGATGAGCTACTAATGTTCTTATACTACATTTTCAAATACATACCCTAGCATTGCTGCAGCTGTTTTGAATCTGTCTGTTAGCTTAAATTAATGTAGTTTTAGGACTTTCCGCTCTAAAAGAAACAGCAAAGGAATTACATCAGCAGTTGTGAGGTTTGTGTGCCATGGCTCTAACACTGCATGAACTGTTTCTTTGCTGGATGAAGACTAACCATCTGTGCCTAAGACAACATGAAGAAAACATGGTCTTAGTGTCTAGAAAGCCCACTTGTGAAGCACAGTAAAATTCACTTGAGTTAAAGGGAAATTTGTGTCCAGATCCTTTTCCTGTTTGTAACCTGAAAGAGCATTTGGCTTTCAGAGAATACAGCTTTCATCATAAGATGCTGCAAAGGTTACTGTTACATTCACAGTCATTTCTCTCTTCTGTTAATGATTGTTCAATCTGTTCAACTCTCTGACATAACTATGCCTAGTTTTTTAGGGAAGTGACACAAACAAAAAAGCTAGCTCAGGAAGTAGGGTAGGAGTTGCCTGTAGGTGAATGCTCGTGAATTGCAGGATATTCTTTGACCTTCATGTTGTGCATGGAATTTTTTTTAGATTAAAAAACAGTCTCGGAGTTTCTCAGTTCTATTCGGCATTGTTTCTTATTTACTTTTTAAAAACCACCAATTTCAAAATTGACTGAGTAATACAGTCAGATCAGCCCTTGAGAACTGGCAAAGTTTTCAAGTATAATTGCTCATTACCAAATTACTTGGAAATGCGTGATAATTTCCAACATGTACATGCTGGAAAATACAGTAGAAAGCCATAAGATGACTATTTTCCCATGCTGAAGAGAGCTCTATGGAAAGAGTTGTCAAGTATGAAGGGAACAAACACCAACAGATTCTTGTATTAACCAGTCATATAACATGATTGAAATACACTTACATTCAAAACAGAATTATTCTAATTCGCATGGCAAAACATTTTGATTAGCATGTTTTAAACCATTCTTTTTATTATTATAGAGAAGGGACAAAATTAATGTGGATGGTTTTAATCAGATGTTAATGTGAGAGTCTTGACTATTTTAAATACGTATAGTAGATGACTATTACTTTCTTCTAACCTACCTCACATTCTGTCATGGTAGGAACTCCAAGGTATTTTTGTAAAAGTAAATATTAGCTCGCATTGCTCAAGCAACGTATAATGTGTTTCTAATACAAAGAGGTGATTTTCCAAAGCTTCCTGGAAGGTTGGTTATTCATTCTGTTTTTTAAAAGAATTTTCAGGCTCCCAGAACTTGAGAACCTGCCTTGACCTCTCAGAACAATCTAAATTAAATGTTTATATCCATCAATTTCAGTGGAACTGTTCTGGTTTTAAATAGATGCAGATGGATGTAAGATGATACTGAATGTAAAATGCCTCAGCAGCTTCCTTGTTAGGGAGTTACAAATACATATACTATTACATTGAGTCACTGGATGTTCTGCAGTCAATTTAAGGTGGGGTTAGAATGTACTCCCAAGGTAGTTAAGTATGCGTTATTTTCCTCTGCGCTGACTGTTCTAAATCCTGTTACATTTTTTTAATGTTCCCACAATAAACCGCATATTTTCTTGCGTCTGAGAGCCAGCAGACTCTCTAGCGTGCTTTATCCTGAGAAAATATTAAAGAAAGATTTCTTTATCCTATTTAGGAAAAAAGCAGACAGTTAAACAAGAGAAGTTCTGTGGGTTTTTTCCAAGAGTGAGGCTTAATTTTAGGCCAAGAATGCCGATAAGGAAAAGCATCTGCCTTTGAAAAAAACCCACTTTCTTTTATAGTTTGAAAATGTAGAGACCTTTTAATGGAAAAATTTTTAAAAAGAGAAAGTGGGAAAAAGAACTTTTGAACAAAAAGCTTTCGATTTTTCTTCAGCATTTCATATACTATTACTCGAACTGTAGTGGTTCTTTGGACCAGAGTTTAGTCTCTTTTTCAAGTCCATCAGTAAAACTTCTACATTGTTGGATGGTCTAATATCAAAGTGATCAGAATTCAGTTTCTGGTTTGCACCCAATCTACGTACAGTTGGTATAATTCCCCTTTGCCTAGTTTCTCATTTTGAAATGTTCCCTTCTCTTCCCTTTAACAGAGAGCCTGTTTGTCTTGAAAAGAAAGTGTTTACTTAAATAGCCTTTACAGAAAATGCTGCAATTCTAGTCTCTACAAAACAAAAAAAAAAATCCAAGTGAGAAGGGTTTAAAATAAACCTTTATGTGTGTTGGTACAGCTTAAGAGTAGTACTAGAATGAGCAAACAAATACTGGGAGTTTTAGCTGCCTCTTTCCTTAGACTGATTTCCTATGCTTCCTTTCCTGAGCCCAGTTTTGCTTTCATTTGAAGGCAATGGAAGAGTTAACATTGCCTTTATAGACTGACTCCCTAACAAAGCGTTTTTCAGAGCCTTTAATAATTTGCTTTGCCAGTATCACAAGCAGCAGATCTATTGGGATTTATAAGGTCCCATGTCATTAGAGAGACTGAAGGGTGCGTAGGGTTTAGAAGCAAAACTGTTCTCCCTCCTGAGACAGATCAGAGGAGAGGGCAAATGCAGAGCAGTTGACAGAAACTTGCATTGGTTCTCCCTGTCTCACAGTCATTTCTGTGGATAAATAACTTAAATCCCCATGGAATAAAGGTCGCGCAGTACCTTTCATAAGATATGTTTTCATCCACTATGCAGGGCAAAAAAATAAAATCTGACAAATGTAGCTGACTAAAAAAAGCAACTTTAAAAATACAAATGAATATATGCTTAAACCACTGGCCACAGCTTCTCAGAACTTCTGTAGTTGATTGATTGATTTGGATTTGATTTGCACCAGCTTTGCACTGATGTTCAGGAACCATTCTCCATTGCAAGGATCAACTGTCTAATTTTAAACCTTTGCATCTCCATAAATCCTAGGGAATGTCAATAGCAGCAGGCTTCACAATTCCACATGTGCATAGATATTTCTTTTAGTTAAGATTTTTGAGTAGTAGTGCTGCAAAGGAGCAAGCTTGCTTGATCACAGGAGGCCTGTATAGGTACCCTGCCTGTTAGCATGTATTTTCAGGGAGCTGTCCCTAACTTTGTATTAACCCTCTGATTTTCTCTGTGTTTTTTGCAGGGAATTGGAACTCCTTTTCAATTTCTCTGAAGTTTGTTAGTGTTTAAGACCACCTCTGTCAGAGTGAGCACAGTAGCCCAGAGTAATAGTCTAGCTACAGAAGAGTGAGGGGCTGGAACTTGTAATGTCTTCTCCTTGTGGAATCTGCTTGTTTTGTGTATTGTTACTCATCACAACAGGTTTCAACAGTTTAGCTGGGAATTGTTACTAGATGAATGCAGAGCAGAAAACTTAAATACTTTTTGGATCACTGAGTCATGTCCATTGTACATAATGCCACAGTATAATCCTGTTTGAGCTGTGGATTTAGGGTTTTAATCAAAAGACCTATCACATAAAAGGTGGATGACTGAATCTCCAGAGTTTATACTTTAAATGGGAAATAAGATCTCAGGCCTTTGAAAGAATAGGTGTAGGCAGCTGTGTGTCTCCCCTGAGACATTTCTAAGTGACTGTAGTTTCTGGTAATTTATGGGATGTGAAAAAGTACAAGTTGGTTAATCCCTATAGCAGTACTAAAGAATGTGAAATGCGTAGTGAAACAACTAGTTTGCGTAGCCTTATTTCTGTTTCTGTAATCTCTGTAGTTCTCTAAGATTAGTTTTACAAACACTGGCATTCCTTTCTGTGGGAGGAGAACACTTTTGCTAAAATGGAAAAATACTGTTGTCAAGTTGACTATTTATCTCTTCAATGACTTTAATCTTTAGCACTTAAATACATACTGGAAGGTTTGTTGTTAAGGCACCCTCAGAAAAGTCCATGGATTTTGAGTGTCGTTGGAGTGGCAGGTATAATCTCTTACTTGAGTCTCCTGTGAGTACAGAATTTGAATAGCTGTAGTCTAAAAATAATGTAGAAAATAATTCCTAATTATTTGTGGAAAATGAGAAAGAATGCAAGTATAAAAGCAAAATCTATGAGGGGAAATTAAAAATGAAAGGCTGTTTCTGGTAGTATTTTCCAGGTATCACTCTTCATGATTAAAAAAAACTACCATGTTTTTTTCCCTACCTTGTATGTTATTGTCCAGTATTCACAGTTACTTAGAACGTAACACCCTGCTGACTTTGTTTGCAGGAGTTACATGAAAGTGCTGCTTTCAAAGATCCTGCTCAAACTTGTATGTACATACATACATAAACAAACACATACAGCAATTAATTTATATGCTTATGTGTTTTGACCTGACTAAAGTAATAATTGCATGAAGGATTTTTGCCTTCTGCATAATTACTGAATTTCTTCAACAATTATACATTAAATTCTTCAAATTTCCAATATCAGCATAGAAAGAGGATGTGGACTTGCCTGAATGAGCCAAACCTTCATGAGGTGGTTTGTTTTAAATGTGTTGCTAGAAAATTTTGTCACAGTTGCTAGCTGTAATATATAGTGCGCAGTTAAGCCTCAAGCAAACATTACAACTTTACCAAAAGGATAGGCATGAATAGTCATTAGTTTCACAGGAAGGGAGGAAATTACCGTTTTCCTGATTGTCTGGTAGTTAAACTCTGTCTTTCCAGAGCCGATTTGAATAGATGAGGTGTTAATCCAAACAGTGTGGACAGAGGAACGGTGAAGTTTGGTTGGGTTTTTTGTTTTTTAAACAGAACTGTAAAACCAGCTGAATCCTCTAAAGGTAAGTAATTTCATTCTTGTTTTGATTATCCTAAATTAACCCGGAGAAAAAACGAAATATCTTTTGTCTGACCTAACTTGCCAATACCTGGTTGGTACAACTTCACTGAATTAGTGCATATTGAATTCAGACAGGGGCATTCATTAGTGCTGAGATTATCTGCACATACTAATAGGCAGCTTGATAAGATCCCAGCAGTGGGAAATAATTGTTAGAACTATCAGGCAATTTTTTGGTAATGTAGGTAAATTAAAGCTACTTTGGTTTTGCTTATTGCTTTTTACTTTGTGCTTTGGTCAATACTGGTAAAGTATTTCTGAAAGTTTTTTTCCATATATCCTCTGCTTTTGCTTTGTTTAATAGGGTTAAAAAAACCCACAAAAATCAAAAGTGCTTTTAAAATTTGCTTTTCAATAGACCTACTTTATTCACTACTGGGCAACCCAGTGTCTGTTGTTTGTATGACAATGGTCTCTTTTGTTGTTTCTCCATCAGGTATAAAGTAGTATTTCTCTGCTTTGCAAGTCCTGCATGCACTGTATGTTCATGAATGCATGTCCCTGTTTCAGTATAGCTCTGGCATAGTGCCATACTTAATATAGAGTAAAAACTCCAAGATTTCATTAACTTACCTGTCGAAAAAGCACAAATGACGTGGTAAAATAAATACAAATTCCAAGTAGAAAAAGGAGAAGGCATGAAAGCAAACAAACTACATTTTCTTTCTTCATAAATTTTCTTCCAAGCATATAACTTTCACAAAATTGTCTGAAGAGATCACACTCATAAACATCATGGCAATGGTTAATGGGTTGCATGAAAATGTATATTAAAAAAACATGCAATCTGGGACTCACCATTCCAGTTCTACTGTATCTGAGCATAGAAGGAAGTAAAATTTTAGGGCCCAAGTTTACCTTCTTCAGAGACTCAAGATTCCCACTGTGTTTAATCAGAACTGTAGAAGAGTAAAAAGCTGTGTTTAGCTCTACACAGAAAACAATAAAATCCTTCTAGATTAAGTGCAATTTTGTCTGCAAAATTCTGTTACCTTTTTTTCTTTACTCCCAGTTACATATGCTGGTTATACTGTGCAAACTGGGTAATTGCGCATTAGGGCAAAAGTCCTTTTCAATTGAAAAGGAGCAAATTTAGGTAGGACAGATAGGTGGAAAAAACTCTTTTAAATGCACTAATCTGTTTTTGAGGGGAAAAAACCCCTAATTTTGTATTGAAACTTATTGCCACGAAATGTCTTCTGGGTCCCTAGCTGTTGTGATTTCTTATTTGGTACACTGGTAGAAAGGATGAGAAAAGTTGCTGTGTGAGGTTTAATCCTCCCTTGGTTCTGAAGGATGAAGGAACTGAATAATCCTTCCCAGTACATGTTAAATTAGTCCCAAGCCTGTTTGGTTTAGGGTGAAGGAAACATTCCCTTAAGGACAAATCCTCACTGCTCAAAACTGCTGGCATCCATTGAGGTTTCCAGAATGCTCTCTTCACTGAGGTGAACAATGTTTGGCAACTATGTAGCTCTAGTTTGCTTGCTGGGTTTTTTTTTCTTTTACTGTAGATCATGGGTGAGGGTTATCTACTCAGTAATTTTGTCTTTTATTCTACTGAAATAGTACCAAGCAAGCCCTTGAATTAACTGGCTTACGACAACTGGATTTGGCAAAGTACCTAGAGACACACAGACTCATGTCATTACAAGCAAAAAAACCTCAGCAAATCTGCTGTTAAATGGTGCCTGAATTTACCTTATCCCAATATTTACAAAAGATGATATCTACTATTAAAACAGCTTTTATCAGTGAAGGCTCACCAATCGGTTATCCAAAGAAAACAGAAAACCTTTAAAATACAAGAAATAAGTGAGGTGCCAAATCATTAATTCCTTTAGTCTTTCTATACTCTTTCTTAAGGCACCCCCGTCCTGTGTCATATATTAACAGGAGTCTTACCTCCCTGCCCTTTCCTCATGCTCCAGGGACTCTGTCCTTCTGTTGCTTAATCTTCATTCTCCTTTCATTTGTAGCTTTCCCACCTCATGTACAAGCTATCAGCATTTTAAGTTATACTGGCAGAACAGATCAAGCTGTAACGGAGGAGAGACAACTCAGGTTAGTTTGGCTGGAAGGAGGTTCTGGTTCCTGTAAAGAGGATCTGTAGACTGTAAGAGAGGTGCTTAAGATTGGTATCCTTGCTAACCAGATGCTGAAGTTTCAGTTTTGCTGCTTTTCACTAAGCATTTCCCTCTTATGTGTTTGGTTTTTTGGTTTTGTTATTTTGTTTGTTTTCCTGATTTTCACTGGAATCAATAGAGTTGATATCTGGAAAACTTGGAATTGACTACATTCAATCAGTGCCGAATGTTTTACATGTTTTGCGTTAACGGCAGAGGAGTGCTACTGTTGGGTTATTTCTTCTCCTAGAAGATCTGATTTTCAGTGAGGGTGGACTGACAGGTGCTCAACTGATTTGCAATAATATGATGAGTGTGGTACCGTCAGAGTTGGGTGAACCTATCGTATGTAGACACTAGTGGAATAATATTCCCCTTTTACTGACTGAGAAACTAAGTGACATTGAGATCATGAGGCCTGGCCACAAAAATTCAGCAGGCTCTTTATGGATCTGGGAATCAAGCCATGATGTCTCCTAAAACCCAGTTAAAATTTCTGACCGGTGTTACAGTGACAGAGGCACTATGTAATGGGTGTTTTGAGGAGCTCACTTCTGTGTTAGGCACAAGATTAATCTGCTAATCGTAAATACAAAATGAATTTATCTCACCATAGAGTTACAAAATTATGGTTTCAGTGTGACTTTTTAAGAATCTTTCTGCTCATTCAACATGATGTTCTATAAACCAGAGTGCTTACAAAGGGATACTGTTCAACCTCATCTCTGTATAACAAAAAGCAGCCTAAAACTGTAAGGTCTCTTTCTATTCATCAGTCACCACATCTGTTGCTTGCTTGGACACTGACCAAAATGATTCATGAACTTATTTTGGTGAAATACTAGGATTATACAGAAAGCCAGTATTTCAAAACGGAGGAACTAACTTCCTCAGCTGAAGACAAACACAGAGTATCATTCTGTAGCTTTATTAGGAGGAAGGCAGAAGCCAAGTGAAGCAGCTGGGATCACACTGAAGTCACTCTGAACTCTGCAGATCACTTCATTCTTCCCTCTGCTGCAGAGCTCACATCTCTGATTTACAGTGTGTTTCATTCCAAAGAACTAAACAAGGTAGGTCAATCTCTCTGTTATATTTTTAAGTCTTTCTCTCCCTCTCTTGTAGATAATGTGTTTCTATAGCTGCAACACTTGCAGACAAATCCTGTGAGGTAGTGTAGCATACGCGGACTAAAACTGCTTCTCAGAAAAAAGAATTTGATACTTATTTCAGCAAGAGAGGATATGAAAGTACGTGTGAATATAATTTTTATTGACTTTTGAATGTGTTTGTACACACTTCAAGGAGTCTTATATCCTGTCAGAGAGTACTTAAATAGCGGAGTAACAAAATAATTCTATAGAATCAGTCATGCAGAATTAAAAAAGGCTTCTATGATCTGAGCTGGGAGGTGAGTGTCTTTTCCCTAACCATCATGGAATGAGGTAGAATGTGGAATGAGGTAGAAAGCTGTCATTAGGAGCATGGGAATGTTTTTCCTATGAAGCAACAAGAAGTTTTGAAGCTTTTTATGCTACTGCACAGTGAGGCAGGGCTAGATTCCACCTCCTGTTCAGACCTGGTGATAGCAATGTCATTGTCACCTGTGACCTTTCTAAATGTGATCGTGCAAAGCTAAATAATATCCCAGGCTGTTTCTGCAGCTTTAGAGAAAATAAATAGATTGTCAATGAATTAAAACACAATTGCTTTCCAGCTGAATAAATTTGCATTACTGGACAAATTTAAATGTTTATTAATTTGTAGCTAAGGAGAAGTGAGTGAGGGTATGTCAGCATAAAAGAATTTGTCAGACAAGGTTTGTAGAAACCGATTTAATGATTAACTGGTTATGACACCTTACTTCCACTAGCTTCATATTGTTATTTTGCCTCAGCTGAGTTAGGAAGTACAAATATTTTGAAAACCCAATTTACTTTTGTTGAATGTCACTGCAGCTTCTGCCTGAACTTAAACCATTATCAGCCACTTATGCCAGGCAGACAGGATAGAGGTCCTACCAAGTTTACTTTAGTGACAGGGATTTTATGTATGCTATGAGTCAACTTATATATTAGAATCCACTTTTATCGCACTTAGAATCTCTTCGAGTGTACTATAGTAGAAGTTATTTGACTCTGGAGAATGAACTTATGGTTTGGATTCTCTAGTTGCCTTTGTGGAAAGGGATCATAAGTCAGGGAAACTCTTTGTAAGGATTCCTAGGCAGGATCTCACTACAGATTTTTACTGCACTGTTGGTGCCAGAGGAAAGCTCTTGATGACAGTAATGCAATTTGTATGTGCTATAAATTATCATAGAATCACAGAATGGTTTGGGTTGTAAAGGACCTTAAGGATCATCTAGTTCCAACCCTCCTGTCATGGGCAAGGACACCTTCCACTAGACCCAGTTGTCCAAAGCTCTATGCAGCCTAGCCTTGAACGCTGTCAGAGATGAGGCAGCCAAAGCTTCTCTAGGCACCCTGTACTAGTGTCTCACCACTCTCACAGTAAATAACTTACTCCTAATATCCAATAAAAATCTTCCCTCCTTCAGTTTAAAGTTACTAGCAGTTCTCTATTACTACATGCCCTTGTAAAAAGTCACTCTCCAGATTTCTTGCAGGCCCCCATTAGGTATTCAAAGGCTGCTCTAAGGTCTTCCCAGAGCCTTCTCCAGGCTGAACAAGCCCAACTCTCTCAGCCTGATCTTCATAGGAGAGATGCTCCTGATCTCTGATTATTTTCAGGGCCCACCTCTGGATTCACTCCCACAGCACCATGTCCGTCTTATGTTGGGGCTCCTAGAGCTGAATGCAGGACTGCAGGTGGGGTCTCATGGGAGCAGAGTAGAGGAGGCACAATTGAACTGCTGCTCTGCTCCTTTTGATGCTGTCCAGGATGTGGTTGGCCTTCTCGGCTGTGAGTGCACACTGATGGCTCATGTTGAGTCAGTCAATATCCCCAAGTCCTACTCCTCAGGGCTGCTCTCAGTTCATTCTCTACCCAACCTGTATTTGTGCTTGGGATTGCCCTTACCCGGGTGCAGAGCCTTGCACTTGGCCTAGTTGAACATCATGAGGTTTGCACTGGCCCACCCCTTGAGCCTCTGGATGGCATCCCTTCCCCCCAGTGTGTTGATCACACCACGTAGCTTGTTGTCAGCAAATTTGCTCAGTGAGTCTGGCTGTCCATGTTGCTGACAGATGTTCAATGGCTCTGGTCCCAGTACTGACCCCTGAGGAATGCCACTCATCACTGCTCTCCACTTGGATGTCAAGCTGTTGACCACAACTCTTTTAAGTGCAACTACTCTGGCAATTCCTTATCTACCAACTGATCCATCTGTCAAATCCATGCTTTTCCAGCTTAGAGACAAGGATGTCATCCAGGACAGTGTCAAATCCTTTGCACAAGTCCAGGTAGATAATGTCAGTCACTTCCTCCCTTATCCACCAACACTGTCACCCCATTGTAGAAGGCCAAATTTGTCAGGCCCTTAGTGAAGCCTTGTTGACTGTTATTGATCAGTCCTTTATTTTCCATGTGCCTTCAGTCACAGGAGCTTTCCCACCACATCTCCATGATGCCAACAAAATCATAGATTATAAATACTTCCTTTTCATTTTAAGACTTCTTTCTCTGCAGACAACCTAATGAAATGACCGTTCTGAAATAGTCAGATTTGTGTTTATCTCTGATAATTCAAGAAGAAAATTTACATCTCTGTTTTCTACTAAAGACAGCTTGCTTAAAGAATTTTCTTCTCCTTGTGTCTCTTAAAAGCCACTTGAAGTTTGTGATCTGTTCTAAGATATTAATTTGTTATTAATAACTGCTATTCCAAGCACTATGCAGCTAGTTTTGCAGAGAAATGTAGTCTGTTGAAGGGTCATCTTGTTAGCTTATTTGTTCATTTTGTCTTACTAAGCGTGCCAACAGTTCAGCTGTCTCTTACTGTGGTGGCTGATGTCTGGCTAATTTTCACTCATTATTTCTGATAATGATGTGATTTGTGTTCATTCAGTCTAAAGCTAGCAGTTTCACAACAGTGCAGGGCTGTGTTGTTGCTGGCTTTGCAGAAGAGAGCGGAGTGGGAGGAAGAGTTTCTCATGGCCTGTTAAAGAAGAAGGAATTGCTGTTACTGCAGTGGGCAGTGTCCAAGAGGCACTTGGTTTTAGAAGGGAAGATGCCATCATGTGCAGATCAACTCTCCCACACTTGCTACTACTTTTACAGTGTGCTTGAGCATCCTGAGACAAGAAGGAAAAAAATATTTGCCCTCAGAAGAACCATATAGTACTTCCAGGGGAGCTCAGCTCATTGTATCTTCAGTATGTTCCAGAGGTTGAGGGTCTGGAAACAGGAGCAAAAAGCCCTGTATCAGCCCACAGCTGTTATTTTCCAGAGAGAATTTTTGCTAGCTTGCTGCAGCTTTCTTATTCTATTTTACTTCATTACATTCTGTGGATGAACTGGACAGACCTGCTGCAGATAAAATACTTTTTTGTAAGTTGACTCAAAGGGAAACTATTAAACCCATTGCTACAAGTTAGGTTTGATTGCAAGGATTGTTTGCAAAGGCCAGCACTCTAGAAGTCTCCAGTCCTTGCCAGAAACATGAGCTAGCAAAGAATATGCCACCTTCTCCAGCTTCTCCAGCCCAGGCTGCCTTGTCCCATTTTGGTACTTCTTGGAGAATGTATTTTGAGAATCACAAGACACAAGTATGAAGAACTGGCACCTTTTTTCTCTATCCACAGAAGATATTTGCCTCTTCATTATTTTGTCAAGGTCAGAATCCTGGTGCTGACTCTACATTTCAATCTACTGTTTGGCTTTGGGTGAGATAGTTATTTTTCTTTCCCTACTCTTCTTGTGTCTGTTTATTTTGTTTAATTATAAGCAAAGTGGGAATTGTCTCTCATTAAGTGCTTGTAATGTCTAGATCCACTTAGGCTTTGATCTCAAAGGCCTAGGGCCTTGGGTACTTTCCCAACAGAAAATACTTGCTGCTTTCAGCAAGCACAAGCCTGGCACAGTTTTGTTCTCTTCTGAAGCCTAGACAAGAGACAGTGATGAGTAGTAAGTCCTGTACCATCAATGTAGTATCACTTTCTATGCTCCCATTTCTCCTTTCTAGTAGTCCTTTTTTAACGAGCTTTGCCCCACATAATTGTCAAGAGGAATTTTAGAAACGTTAAGAACCATTGTTGATTTAAGACAACTGAGTAACATGTTGTTGAGGTCCTAAACTGTTTAACTGAGGGTGTTGTACCATATGTGTTCAAATGAGTCAAATGAGAAGTGATTTGCAAAGGTAATATGGGAAGCCTGTAAAACCTGTATTTCCAAGCTTCTAATTTAATGCCTTAATCATAGGTGCCATCTATTCTTGTCAGTTCTAGGGAGTGTTCCCAATGCCATATTAGGGAGATAGATAAATATTCAGCTCTCCTGAAATGGTATTAATAAGGTGAATTTTGTAGTTTTGCAGGGATACAGGCAGTGCTTATTTTAGACTTGACCTTAAAGAGTTGGCTTTGTATGAGTAGGAATATTAGAGTTACACTGATACTGAAGTAGACACCTTTAATCTATTGTACACAGCAAACCCAGTATATTAACTGTGAAGACAAAATAAAGTATGTTATCAGCTGGAATGTTTTGGTTATATACTAGCCGATATTGGAACTGGATGTTCTGATATACCCATGCAAGAGTGTTGTTCAGAGTAATATCACCATAACAATGTTACAATCATGTTAGAAGAAACTGCTGATGTAGATTTAATGAGCAGAAGAATAAACCTAGAAGAACAGAGATATATTTAGAAGGCAGTACATAACAAAGCATACTGTTAGGACTGACTGGGAAATTAATATGTGAAATGGAATAAGAAGGCATATTTGAGGGGATGAGTTATGTTGCTAATTTTCTTTGGGGTTAGCTTCTAACTCTTCTTGTCAAGATGATGAAGTATAATGGATTGTAAGCTTCTTTATCTGGTATTCGATAGGGATTTTGTATCTTCCTGGAGAGGGTTATTTTCATTTTTTCATAATGAACTGTTGTTACCCTGCAGTAACTTTAGAATTGTTGGTGTCTAACATATGTTAATTGGCCTTAAATCAGTCTGCTGAGACAACAGCTGATAGTCTGAAAGAAACCTCTGCTTTCACTCTTTATTCTCTGCTCTCACTTTGCTCCTTCCTGTTAGGAGGGAGTTGTAGTTAAAGCATGTGTTTGCTGGAGGAGTACAAACATTTATAAAACATGCTCAGAGCTGCATGCTCATGTAATGGTCATGTGAATGCTAATCAAAATCTTTTGTCATAAATACATTGAACAGTTGCAAAGTTAAAATTTCAAACACATTTTGCATGAGAAACGTAAAAAGCCATGTTTGATTAGAAATAGAAGCATCCACAATCTTACCAATAGGGTCACTGTGAAGCTGAGGCACTTGAAAATTTTCAACCAGGTATGTTGTTATTAGGGTGATTTATCACCAAGGAAAATACTGCTGGCATTTGTGGAGGAATAGAGAACATGTAAAAGATCTGTGGAACAATATTTCATTAGTGTGCGTATCTTACATGCTGAGGGCACAGCCAAAATGATATATCATGTACCTGCTGGCTTTGTCATCTGAGAGCTGTGCTTAATGGCTCTGAGGTACTTTCCGTGCCTGCAGAGACAGATTAACATATATGACAAACAAATGGTGAAATCCAGATTCCTTTTCAGTTTAGAGAAAATAGATCACAATCTGCAAGGGCTGCCCGGGTAGGTGCTGGTTCCCTCCAGCACAGGGGGCATGATGGTACAGGGGAGAGTCCCTCTTCGGGAAGGCGAAGGTCTGCCAGAGGTGAAGCTGTGGTTTCTGCACTCCATTATGAGCGAGGGGACAGTTATATTTAAGAAAGGAGGATATGACTGTGGTCGAACCACTAGGCAGGTTTAGCACCTTTTTTGATCAGAGACTTCCTGTAGGTCATCTTCAGCCTTCTCGTCTGTAAATAGACTGATGATACTTCTCACTTGAGCCCACTTCCACTAAGGGTTACAAATACTGAGGTCTTTATAAGTGGTTATGTAAATACTTCGGCAGTGCTGACACATGAATATAGGACCATACTTTAAATCTCAAGTGGCACTGTTTACCTAAACGTCTACTTTTACCCACTTGGAAGAACACTTAGATATTTTTTTTCTTTTTTTTTTCCCTTCTTTTTTTTTT
>NDXB01017287.1:86737-97221 GCA_002631895.1 Agapornis roseicollis | reverse complement strand
GAGAAAACTTCTGTTTTTTTTTTTTTTTTTTTTTTTCTTTTTTTTTTTTTTTTTTTTTTTTTTTGGCGTGGAGCCACTTTAAGTGTTCACTTGTCATTTTCTTGGCTTCATGGAGGATGTTTGTGTTCACATGGCAGACTTGCAGTGGTTACAGCAAATCCTTACATTCAGAAGGAATATTAAAAATCTATATTTATACTTTCAGCTGTATTAATGGAAGGGAATAAGAGCAGGAGCAAGTGTTAACTACAGAGTTACCAAGTGCCCTCTCTACAGCTTCCCCCCATCCAGTGCATATCCTAAGGACATTCGAGTTTTTTGTCTTCTTCAGGGATGGAAGTCTCGGTGCTTGGGAACAGCATGAAAATGAATCAGTTTTGATGATATGCAGTTTCTGGTTGCAGACATTTGAATTACCTGATTGTGGAAATGGTATGCTGCTCAATTGCAGCAGTTGTCTGGATGATTTGTTATATTCCAGCCAGACCTACTGTAGATTCTTTTCCTATTACAGCATTATTATTTAGATATAAAGCTATTTTCTCCATTGGTTGTTTAACATCTCTGTGGCAGCAAAAGTGCAGGTCTAAAATCATTGCTTTACCGGCATTAACTGAGCCTGCTCTATAAGGGTTTGTTAATCCCTCTGTAACATTCACTCTGCATAAAATGTTATGAGGCTATTATTGGGTCAAATGACTTCAATACCACAGATGAAGTGGTGTGTTATGTCTAACAGGGTCATGTTTGGCCTTGCTCAAAGTTAGTTGGTTTTGGCATTAATTGTAGGAGATTTTTATCTACTACATTGTATCTACATTTCTAACACTGCTTCACTGAGAGACATAATGGAGAATGATGGCTATTTGCATTCTTGTCTAGTCTGCTAGAGCAAACACCTCTATATTATAATTTGAAAAGGTTTCTGGTCACATACCCTATCTATTATAACCCATTCTAGTTGCTCAATTTAGGATGGCTTATAAAGTTATTGTTACCATACAGCTAATGATGATTAAAATGATTTTCAAGAGGTAGGCATTGTATATGTGTATGTGAAAGAGAAAACATCCACACAAGCCTTGATTCTGCTTTTGTGTAAACTAGCTTAAAATGCTTGTTTCCTAGTAGCTTTGTCTTCAGGGCCAACTTTAGGCTTAAATTATAGCATAGCTATGATTTAATTTTGTAGTATGAGTGTATCAGGCACTTCCCATTATAGGAATGTTTCTACATGAAGGCAAATGGTCATCTTAGCTTTGTTCTCCTGAGGCAGAAGTATGAATTTATGGCAGTTTGTAATATCATCGGTATTCCTCATGATTTTTAGGATCTTTTTTTATGTCTTTGTAACAGAATTGCTCAGAATTATTCATAATGACATTAAAAGGTGGGTTTATGTAATATATTTCCATCATAATATATGAAGTTAAGTGTTGAGATAGCCAGCTGTGCGAGCCATATTTTTCCTATTAAGTCAGGACCCATTACTGTGACCTCTGAAATCAATTTGGCTGGCCAGAGGCTCTGAGCACTGTTCATCACACTGAACAAATAGATCTAAGGATTACAACTCATATATTTGTGTTAACTTTTAACCAACACAGAGAATGAATAAGCTCTTCCATTGGAGCTCTCTGTAAATTTCATAAGTAATGAGGACCAAATGTGAGAGAGGGGTAGTGCAGTCCAAACATATGGCATAAACTACCACATGTAATGTAATAAGGTTGGAACCTAACTTGTGTGGTGCTTAGGGAATTCAAACCCCCAGGAAGACAGCATCAAATGAAGTGAGTGGAAATTGCAACTGTTTTGTTTGTTTTCTCCTATTTTAGACTGAAAACGCAGTGTAATTTAATTCAAAAGCCATTCCACTGACCTCAGAGCTGGGGCGTGAAGAGGTCAAATGACTTCCCCTAGTCAAACAGGATGTATGTGGCATTAGCCATGAATAGAGTCCAAAGTACTGGTCCCATGTCATAACCATAAGGCCATTCTTAGTTTGACAAAAGCTGTTCTATTTTAAGCAGATCAAATTCTTTGTCCAACTTGTCATTATGGCTCAACTTTATGAATTGCTGTAGTAGTAGCAGAGAACATGAGCTGTAGGTACTTGTAATAAGAAGCTATGAATATGTCACTTGAGATGCAATTCTGTAATTCCCTGATGAAATTCAGAGAAAGATAGCTCATATAGCACATGTTGGAAGCCTCTTCACAGCAGTTCCGTGGCTTTATGTCTTAGAAATATTTCGTAACAATCTGTGTTTCTTGGGAATTCTGTTTTCTGTCCCAGGATTTAAAAGGTTCCAGGTCCAAGTGCTGGTCTGTGATATTCCTCTGAAGTAAGTTCATAATTAACTTCTGTTTTACAGAAGGGGGCAGGAAATGAAACCTCCTGCTCAAACATTCTGGAACCTATTTGCTTAAAATTAAGCAACTATATTCATAATTAAGCAACTGAATCAAGGAGGCTCAGTTTTCAGAGCTGCTTGTGACATCAGCAAACAGGAACAGGCTCCAGTCAAACAACTGCTCAGTGTACACAGGCTATTTACTATTTAAAAAGAAAGAAAATGGCAGGATGAAATCTAAACTTGTTATATTCATCCACATGCAGTACAACACTGTTCTGTAACCTGTGGCTGCCCCTAGGTCCTATTGGCAGGCCTCTGACCAAACATTCCTGTTTATTGAAAAGTACTTTCCTTGCTCTGGCTCCTTCTCACAACCCTGGACCAGCAGGGACTGAGCCAGTGAATTGCACTGAACCTCCTTTACCCTTTCTAGCAGCTGGCCTGAAAGCCAAGTGGAAACTGCTGGCAAAAGGTCTTGTTTTCTCTGCTGAGCCTTTGCAAACAGGTTCATGACAGGCTTTTCCAGCCTGGAAATTAGGCAGCTTATCTAAAATCATACCGGAAATCAGTGACAGAAAAAGGAATAATATTAGATTTCTTCACTTTCAAGACCTAGACTTGAATTGCAAGAAATTTCTGACTCTAAAGTTTATTAATAAATTAAAAACCCCAGCAAATGTATGTATATGAGGCTGCATATGTTTCAAGAACACAAAGAAATATCCCTTCTCAATAATGATTCACAGTTATCCCAGAAGAAGAATCTGGGTCCTTAGTGATGTTAACCAGCATAGCTTCACTGACAGTTCCTTACTGCTTACCTTTTTCACGGCAGGGCTTAACACCATGAGTCCTGTTGAAGTGCTTCATATATGTGGATGCCAGAGGTAAAAGTGTCTGGGCTTTGCAGAGGTAATTGTAAGTCTTTTCTGAGCCCTAGCCATGGAGTCTAGTTTCAGCGTCTGCCCTGGGAGCAATCGTAAGCAATGTTCCTCCTGCTTTTTTTCCCCCACACTGATAAAAGAGTTACTGCATGGGAAGAGTAGGAGTTGGAGATAAGGAAAAATGCAATCTTTGAGAAATAATTGCATTCTAAAGGTGCAGTCTTACAGGAGGCTTGGTGAATATTTGGTATTTATTTAGGTGCATTTTCTTTCTCCTGCTATACATCATGTTTGAAATTCTAAATATATACTCAACATTGTTGGGCAGTAGGCAAATGTTTATTATTGTCATTAGGGTTTTTTTTTTTAGCACCATTAGGAGAAACAGAAGTCTGGGAGGAAATGTTAGAATCCAAGTATTGTTGTGTTGTGCTAGCTCTTGAGACACTTAAAAGCAAAATTAATTACAGACTGGAATACAGGATTGTAATCAACAATAGTATAAAAGTAGGATGCTTTTGTTATTTAATTGCACAATTCAATTTGAAGGTATTGTTCTCTATATAGGTAAAGACACTTCAAAATCCAGTTATTAACCTGACTGTCCTGTAAAGGTGCCCAAATGTAATGTTGTTGCAGATGTTAGTGGTACTGCGCTTTGTTTATGCTATTTCTCAGCAGCTGTTAAGCTATTTGAAAAAATTACTCAGATGGGTGGTACTGGTATTTAGTGCAGAATCTACCCCCAAGAGGCATGTAATTACATGAATGCATCCCAGTACATGTCATTTTATCAGGACAGAAACCAAGTAACATTCCTTCAGCCTGATGAAAATTATGAGAGGCAAATGTTATCATAGCCTCTTGACAGAACAGGCAGTATTGACTCTTACTACATATTTTTCTTTAATTAAGAGATATAAAATTACACAACTTTCTCCCCCCCTCCACCCTTGCCTATCCATCTACGAATGAGAAATCTAATCCTGCTAATGTGTGTGCACATGCGTAGCTTCACTTGCGGGAGTAATCCTTTCCAAGTAAGCGAACTACTCTTGGAGGAAAGGTATGTACATAAATACAAACTTGCAGATGTGTTTCTGCAGGCAGCGTACTCTGGAGACCCCTCTCCTGTTGTCTTTAGCATGCTAGAATCAGTGGAATTGCAGGAATGCAGGGCTGAGTTCCAAAAGCGGGGGGATGAATTTCAGCTTCTGAATGGAGCTAGCGCCTAGCAAAGTACCGGTGAGCTCATCTGTAGTTTAATGGGCTGGTCCTATCCTCATCTCAGGGACAGGTTCATAGTGCAGCTGAGTCCAGACAGACAATATAGCTTTAAATGATAACAGAATTTAGCAGAATATTTGTTTTGACCATTGCAGATACTTCTGTAAGACCGTGGCCATCTGTGGTGTGTTGGAATGAACACGTAAAGTTTGAGTGCTCTTTCCTGTTCAACCTCTGTCTGCTATTTACTTTCCCATTCATTTCCTTTTTTTCTGGGTTTTTTGCTTGGTTTTTATTCCCTCCTTCTTTTCCCCCTCTGCCCCCCTTCTCTCTCTCCCACACTCTTCCTTTGGAGTTTTACAAGGAAATTCCTATATGAAATATCATGTTGTACTTGTAAGTTCCAAAAGCTTTTGCAATAGAAGAAAACAGACGATCTATCTGTGGGATCCGTCTTAAAAAAAGCCCAACAAACCAGACAGGCATATTCTCATCTATAGCTCTTACAGTGTGTCTTATTCTCCTGGGAAGCTTTATTTGCTTTCATCTCTTACTTGTTTCTCAACTCACTAGTGGAAGAATTACCACAGTTATATGTGTTGTCCCTGAAATACCTTCTATATGTTTAGTTCTCTACCTCTTTGCTATGTTATGGAAATCTAATGCATTGAATGTATCTGAAAATCAGCATTCCTTTATACAAAGCTAGATGTGTGATGCAGAGGAATAAATCCATGAACTTCCAGTTGCTGGAGCAGTGAAACAACTGTCTACGATTTTGTGAACTGTAATTTGAGGTGTGTGTGGGTAGTAATTTTATAAGAAATAGCTTCCTGGCATTTTAACTGCACTCTTTTGCCTACATTTGCTAGGTGCTTCTCTGGTTTCTGACAGATATAATTGCTAAACTTGCTTCAAAGAGGAACAGAGCAGTAAAATACAAAATCTGACTAGAAAAGAATAGAAAAATCACACTTAAGTGAAACCTTGCATTTGGTCTCCAAGGGATTCGCCAGTGAGGTGTGCTCAGTGCTCTGTGTGAAGAAATAAATGCAAGGAAGACAGTTCCTGAAGATTTCAAGTGTTGTCTTGATTTGAGCATTTCTATAAATGCCTGTAACCAAAATACTCCACAAGCTTTGTGCTAGCAACTGACAGCTAAGAAGTGAACTTAAGTGAATGTGAAACTTAAGTCAATGTTTGGGGTTTTTCTAGGACCAAGAACCTAAAGGAATTGCAGGTTACTATTTGTAGTGCAGTAAAACACTTCCCTTTTGACTGTTCCATTTATTTTCTTCCCTAGAAAGCAACTCTGCAACATGACATTTGAAGATTTTGAGAACTACTCATACTTCTATGACCTGTCTGAGGAAGATGAATCACCCCAGTCCTCCCTCAGCATTGCCCATATCATTTCTCTTTCCTTGTACAGTGTGGCATTTCTGCTGGGAGTGCCAGGTAATGCCATAGTCATCTGGTTTATGGGCTTTAAGTGGGATAAATCTGTCTCTACACTCTGGTTCCTCAATCTGGCCATTGCAGATTTCATTTTTGTTCTCTTCCTGCCCCTCTATATTACATATGTGGCAATGGGCTTCCACTGGCCTTTTGGAAAGTGGCTCTGCAAAATGAACTCATTCATTGCACTACTTAATATGTTTGCCAGTGTTTTCTTCCTGACATTCATCAGCCTTGACCGCTACATCCGCCTTGTACATCCAGTCTTTTCCTACAAGTATCGGACTGTACGGAACACACTCATTCTTAGTGGGATCATTTGGATGTCAGCTGCAATTATTGGTGGCCCTGCCTTATACTTTAGAGACACAGTCACAGTCCTCAACAATGTCACCATTTGCTACAACAACTTCCACGTGCATAACAGAGAACTTATTTTGCTGACACATCACATTCTCATTTGGGTGAGGCTTGCATTTGGTTACCTCTTTCCTCTGGTGACCATGGTCATTTGCTACTCATTGCTGATTGTCAAAGTGAAGAGGAGAACTGTATTGACTTCCAGCAGGCTTTTCTGGACCATCATTGCTGTAGTTGTAGCTTTTTTTGTTTGCTGGACACCGTATCACATATTCAGCATCGTGGAGCTGTCAGCTCACCATGATGAAAACTTGCACGACTTACTGCAGGATGGCATTCCCCTCTCCACCAGCCTTGGCTTCATCAACAGTTGCCTCAATCCAATCCTTTACGTTCTGATTAGCAAAAAGTTCCAGGCCGAGGTCAAGACTACGGTCTCTGAGGTGCTGAAGTTGGCACTGTGGGAGGTGAGCCGCTCTGGAACTGTCAGCGAGCAGCTGTGGAGCTCAGACAACACCCATGCGCCTGTGCACTATTGTGAGACTGCCCAGTGACTGCTCCTGTCACCATCCCTCTCCAAAACAGCCGGCAGGAGACTGGGAGGTGTTCTTGACTTTGCATCTGTCAGTCAGATGTGCATCTTTGCATCTACAGTTGTATGTAAACAGCTGGCTTCATTGCACTTGCTGCTCTCCTCGAAGAGGTTATAAAGGACACATTGCTTGGGTGTGATGAACTTGCAGTGCACACACAGCCTGAACTGAAAGTTGTCAGCATAAGTGGAATTGCTCCAACTGGATTTTTGATCAGGAATGCTGCTGTAATCCTGTTGTTGTGTTGTGGTTCCATACCTCGTTGACATCAAAAGAGCACGTAATAAAAATGTTCCTCCTTGCCATCACTGATGACACTTTTGATCAAGCATTCTCTTCTAAGAGGGCATGGCTGTACATCAGTGGCTCAAGTTTCCCGATTGTCTAGTATTGCCTTAAGTAGGAATCACCTGGCTACATCCCAGCTAAGTGAAGCTATTGGTGGCTCTACTCCACAGTTGGAGAAAAATCCTGAGACAGAGAAGAAAAACTGTTCTCTCCCAGCACTCTAAGACAGGAGATTCTGTGGTGTTTGGTCACTTGTTCTTATACTTCTAGGGCCAGCTGGATGCAAAATAGCAAGTAGATGTTTCATCTAGGTTTTAGGATCATTTGAAATGTGCAAAGAATTAGTGTAAATGTTTCTTACAGAAGCTGAGATTAAAGACTGTGCCACTTTTGTTCTTCTTCTGTTTGAACTTTCAGGCTCAAAGCGGGTTACAACTGTCAGTTCTTCTTTATTGCTCTATCAAACAAAGGTAAAGAAGTGACATAGCATTTTGTTTGCCTTAATGCCAGTCTTCTAAAAATGGGCAGGGTGATTTCAACAATATTCTGTAACAACTCTGTAGCCAAATTTGGACTTCTTTGCCAAATGAGAGGCAGCTGGAAGCTGAGCCCACTTCACTAAGAAAGATTACAGAGCCCCAGCTACACTGTGTTCTGTGTGTTCTGTTCCAGCTTGTTGCTTGCTGTAGAATCACACGTGCACTGATGCAAATATATATGCTAAGTGGAGTGGACCAATTTCTGATTAAATACCACTTTAATTAAAGAGTTGAATGGGGGATAAAACTCCACTAAAAGTAGAAAACATAAAGGTTTGGGTAAATTGAAACTGGTTTTTCCTTGTTGGAAAAAAGGAAAGGAATTGTTATTGGCCTAGGTACATACAATAAAACTGCCTTCAGATGATCTACCTAGTTTCTGTGGCCTGACAACACATGTAAGTAGCATTTATACTGCAACTGAGGCTTTTGTATAAAATATGTGCATCTGCATGCATAAGCACATCCAGCACTTATACCTGTACAAATACAAATCGTCTTTCTATGCTCTGAAACTCTTTCTTTGAGCTTTGCTTTCAGAGAGTTTGGGAATCAGGCAGGATTAGTGGAATTTCAGCATATTTCACTTGGGGCTGGAAAGTTGGTAAGCAGCACTGTTCCGTTGAGTCATTTGCTGCCTGGTACATACTGACTCATCATAGTATTTGGCACTATGCTGCTCAATGTGCCAAAATCAAACATTTTGCTGTTTTCCTTCACATGTTCCCTGACATACTCCTAAGAGTGATGCAGTAGTACCGCTCTCCTGACTGTACTCCAAGTGAAGTAATAAAATAATGTTGTTTCCAGAGAGTGTGGTCATTTGCTTTTCTCAGCAGCAATATGCAGTGACTTTCCATTAGAAGACCTCCTACACAAAGATCTTGGAAGATGAAAGCAAGCCCTGACCCTTTCTACTACAGGAATAAGGTTTATATCAGCTTTCCTCCTGCGTGTCAGCACACATACTGCTAAACAGTAAAGAGATTGATTTTCAAATGGAGGAAACAGACTTAAGCTGTCTTACATAATTTATCAGAAAGCCTCCCCTGAAGTAGAGAACAGAGATACAGAAACAGAATGGAATATGGCCAAAGTCAGCCCTGGGCTATGCAATTAAGTGGATTAATAATTTTTCAATGTAACTACTACCTTATTCACACAGGATCAGCTACATAATTGTCTCCAAATGTTTTCTGCAAGAGTAATGGAAGATACCTCAACAAAACTGATAATGCTCTAAGTCTCTGTTTCCAAAGAGAATCTAAAACAATTCCAACAGTTCTCTGCCGCTTGGACTAAGGAACATTTGTTCAAACCAACACAATGGGAAAAGGAGCCCAAAGAAGGGGATCTATCTTATCATGCTATAAGATACTGTAGAAAAAACACTTCATAGGAAATAGCTCTGTGATCAACCATTCATTCAAGAATAATAGCTATTGGCATGCTTCATAATAGAAAGGTTCTGGTTACTTGCTCTTATCTGCTTCCTGAGCAGTTTGTACTTGAGAAGGTTGTTCTGTAGATCAGTTTGTAACCATTACTTTTGTGGAAGCTGTTTTCCCAGTATTCCTGTCTATCACATATTTAAATTACAGAACTTTCTGCTGATCTTTCTGTTAAGACACTTGAGTTAGAAGTGTCTCATTTACTCTAAGATGCTGATTTTTCACAGGCACAATGACACACACATACCCAAATACTACCCAAAACCCCCTAACATAAAGATAGGGCAAGAGAACTCTGCAGAATCAACCTTTCTCTTTTTCAGCTGCAGAGACTGCGCTCTGTAGCTTTTGTCTTGTTCCTGTGCAGCAAGTTTCCTTCTAAAATCAAGAAACGCACAAAAGAAATACCAACAACTGAAGATTTTATACATGCATGCTTAGCCTAACAGATACACACACAGGGGAATCAAGCCTGGCAGGTCATATGGATGGCTCACAGGGATGTATTTAAACAAAGTTAGCCTATAAACCAAATCATTTTATCTACCTGAAACTTTAATTTCAAGGTCAACGAGAGTTTAATGGCAAGAAGCATGTTGGATGGGAGGTCAAAAACAGTGATGGCCAACAATAAAAATTACATTTTGGTGGCAAATTCTTTTTCCTGATGTTTTTTCTGATGTTTTCCTAATTCTTTTCTGATGTGGCATTTGCTGATTTCTTGCTTTTAACAGCACCATGAAAGAATTGATAGAACTGAGATACCTGATTTAGCTGCTGATTTAGCAGCAGCTAGACAATTTACACAGACAGGGCACTGTGCATTATTACACACCAGATGAAGCCAGTGTTTTAAGTGTTAAGCTTATGGGAGGTGAGACTACAGGCTGTAATTATACTTACTTTCAATTGTTGAATCATGCTATAAACCTCTAGGAGGCAGATTTTTTCTTTTCTCTGAGACAAATTATAGAACAAAGCTCTTGCGTAACGTGAAGCTGGCAGACGTTCCAACAGGAGAAACAGGACCTGATGCCCTAGACAACCACACATACATGCTCTGTGAAATACAGCAAAAAACTATCTTAGTTATTGCTGTCAGGCTTCAGCACTGAGTGACCACCGTGGCATGTAAAAGGCTTCTGTTGTAGGGTCACAATTTGAGTCCAACAGAAGGCCTAGAAATGTGATTTTATTTACAAGCTTCTCAACTTTGACAGCCTTTACATTTGTATCATTCCTATGGATAAGGAATGGAGAACAGTTCTGACAGGTTCTTCAAGCTTTAAAAAAAAAAAAAAAAAAAAAAAAAACAAAAAATAAA
>NDXB01017287.1:56865-86667 GCA_002631895.1 Agapornis roseicollis | reverse complement strand
AAGGAAAAAAAATTAAAAGGGTATATAAAAAATTAAAAAAAAAAAAAAAAAAAAAAAAAGTCAAAAATTAATCTAGAAACCAATCTGGAGTGAAGCAAGCAGCTCAAGCTGGTGTTACACTACTTTACCTTTGCACTTCAATTGAACACTTTTTTTTTGTTGGTTTTAGCCTGGAGTGTGCTTTGCTTATTAGACAAGTAAAACACCCATCTGCATAAACTGCAGCCTCCGTCACTGCAGTCTGTTCATCCCTGCACTGCCCTGCAGAGGACCTGGTGCCTGGAGTCCTGTTGGAAGGTGCATGCTGCCCTCTAGTCGTCTTTGAATTGCAGTGCCTTTCGAGCACAACCTCACTCCCAAGCTAAGCAGTGCTTGCCTCGGCTATTTTAAGTTGCAGGATGCACAAGGCCCTTGGAATATGAATCAAAACAGGAGATTTTACCAACCCCATTCTTTGCTGTACTAATTAAAAAGCCCCGGAACAGATGAAAAGTTTCCAGTACTTTCACTGCAAGTGTTTTCAGACCTCAGAGAAAACAAGAGGTCCAAGTCCACACCACAAGAGACACAAGGCACCATGATGGTCTCCAGTCCAGTGAAGTGTTCCACTACATGCCTTGTCATCATTAGCGCATAGCAGTGGCTTCTAACTTACCTTCACCTCAATTTGCCTCAGTGGAGCCAAGTTTCAGCTTTCAATAAAAACTACAGTGTATTTGGTTAGTCACCAACTTTAACAAAGAAGTCATACTATGGTTCTTATCTGTTAAGAGAAATTACCTGCCCTTTGCCAGAGCCCTGGGCTTTCCCCTTGAAAGCATTCCTTCTTCCAGAGGAATTATAGAAATGTCTAGAGATGCAGCTTCCCCTAAGAGCAGTTCAGATTTTTCAAGCCGAGTAGATGTTAAACCTGGACTGACTGTATAAATTTTCCTTCTCTGCCTCATGCTCTTGGGTACGCAACCCTGAAATTCAGTTTTAGATTCTACTTTTAACCCTCAACCAAATTTTAAGGGTTTCATCACACGATGATTTTGAATTAACCCCAGACAAAGCCCATTTTTGCAATTGCATTTATTCTAGGTATCTCAAGACTTAAATCTTATTGAAAGCAGCTACATCCATTGATTGTACGTAATCTTCAAAAGCTGTTATTCTCTCTTCCAGCATATCTGTTCCAACTTTATCATCTTCAACAACACACTGGATCTGAAGCTTTTTGATACCATAGCCAACTGGTACCAGCTTGGCTGCAAAAACAAAGGAATTAAAAAAAAAAAAACAACACATTAGTACTCTCTGGTGGGATCTCTTAAAAATACAGATCTAAGATCATGAGTTCACAGAAATACACCAACAGCATCATTTGCTCCAGATTATAGACTGCCTCATTAACAACACAGCATTCACAAAGTGGTTGGAAAAGGGTTTCTTTTTGTGGGTATCCCCTCCACCAAACTAGTGATATGGGTGAATGGGTGTCTGCTGGCTGTACAGGAAGCTGCAGGATAGCAGAGCCAGTTTTAAAGCTTCTGACACCTGCATCTGGATCTTAACCTGGCTGCTGCACTAATACGCCTCTTTGACTACATCAAGATACAACGCAGGAATGAGATTCCTGCACTGTTGCAACTACCTACATTTTAACAGATCAGGAAACAGCAAGCACAACTCTACCCATTCGTATGCTGTGTGTTAAGGGACTGCACTATCTTCCTGCCTTGAAATTTTCTCCTACTTACAGGATCCCCAGACCAATCCATCTGCTTGAATGCTTCGAACACATTCCTCTAGCTTGGCCATGTCCGTCTCATCATCCCAAGGTTTCACATCAAGCAAGATTGACGATTTGGCAACAACAGCTGGTTCTGGGGGAAGAAAACCACCATTAAAGACTAGGAAATGTTCAAAACCTCATTCATATATTTGCAAACTAGCTTTACCAGAGCTGTTTTTCCAATTTCACCAACAAGAACTTCCTCTTGTGACAGGCCTCTTGTACCAACATACATTTCCTAGACTATTCCAGCACTACCTATATAGAAAATGTACATATACTCTTCAGAAAGTTTCATAAGAAAACATAGATTAAGAAGCTTATGTTGTTTGTTACACAGGAAGTCCTTTACAGAGGATCTGAGAAAGAGCTTAATCCTGTGTAACAGTTTATTTGCCACAGAGGGAATACTGCAACTGCTACAATTCTGAACAGTTCCAGACCAGTAGCTGTGGAGGGACTTGAATAATGCAGCTGTTTCCATGAGCTTTTAAAGAAAATCCTGGGGTTATCTCCATTTAAATAGAAAGCTCAGCCTCCAGATTAAATCAAACAAAAGTGTATTAGGCTCCTATTTGCTATGGGAAAGGCTAACCCCATAGGCCATTCAGGTGAAGCTAATTACTCCCTGTCTCATTCCAGTCAAGGTTGTATTTTGATTAGTATTTCTAGCCCCCCTGCTCAACTGTATGAAAATTAACCCTAGTGTAAGAGATTAAAAAGTTCCTGGTAGACATACTTTTGGACTTCTTTGATTCATATTGTGCCAGACGTTCTTCCCTCAGTTTTTTTGCTTCTTCACTTTCCTGAAAGAGAAATCTGAAGTTACAGAAAAGCACCATACCCTGCATCTTCAAAGCATTACCAAAGTGACTGGCATCTACTCAGGCAAAAACAAATCATCACGACCATCAGCCGAAAGATGGTGATTTTTTTGTTTTATTCATCATGTAGCCAGTCAAAGCAGGCAATTTATCCCATTGCAACCCATTCCTTTCTAACTCTTTTTACCTTCCAAACTCTTCTGTTTCACAAAGAGAGCTGAATTTGAGAGTTCCAAATAGGATCTGGTATCAAGGTCACAAATTTAAGTAACTTAAACTAGTTGAGGCAAAGATCTGCATACTTGGGTATTCCTAAAATCCCAAACGGAATACAAAAAAGTAACATGTACCTCCTCATCATCAGATCCAAAAAGATCAATGTCATCATCATCTTTGCTATCTGTGGTTGCCCCTGTTGTGTCCTCCACATCAGCAGGACCGTATTTCCCCAAAGCCTTCTTTACTCCTGGCAAGCTGAAAGCAAAAAGCAGGTATTAGGAACCTACGCAAGTGTCAACACAAATACCAACACTCTGTCAATGAAACTACAAGTGCATTCAGAATCAAATGCTGCTCAGAGAAAAACAAACCACATTTAAATCCAATTCCGCTACTTGAAAAGGAACCTCCCCAAAAATGACTCCTGATGCTCCTGACATACTGCTGCAACTAAAGTCCCACATCCAGAGACTTCACCTGAAGTGACATGATCCTGCCCAACTGTTCCACTTAAGTGTATAGATAAAAACCAGCTTCTTATTGGTATTATTTGTCTGTAGTATATTCTATGTATGAAGTTATCAACTTCCTGTTCATGGTATTCTATGAATATTTTGTTTAGAACCAACCAGTGACAAAAAAACCCCCACCTTGCTGCAAACTTTGGGCGTTTCAGTCAATGCTTTACCTGGAAAGCTGACTTTCAACAGCACAGGGAGGCATCACAACCCCTGACTTAATTGTTCTCCTACAGCTCATATAGTTGTGTAGTTTTAGGATAAGCTTGTAGTTCTACTATTACTATGAACTGCTTTTACAAGAGTCATAAAACCACCTTTAGCTTCAGGAACTGTGAATAGTTTCCACAGAGCAAACTTTGTGAAGCAACTTTAGAATCTCAGTCCCTTTTAGTATTTTATGAGCTTTAGAAACTTGTTCCCTCCAAACTGGACTGAGGCACATAGAAGAGGCAGTGCAGCAACACTGACACTATCTATGCTGTACATTTTTAGAGAGGCCTGCAGTCTCCATGGATGTCAATACAGCACCTTTCATTAACACTAAAATCACTAAAAAAAGATAGCATTTGCTTTTACATCTCCCATTCTTTGTATGTGCTTCTGCACTGCAAATCATCTATTTGGTTTTACCTACCAGGACTGAAAGCCTGAACAAAACACTTTCCTTATCTATCATCTATGTATTGTATATTTATCTCTCAAAACTCCTGTAATGCTTTCCAATCTATTTTGGTGCCACCTTTATGGGGCCAATTACTAGTAAGTAATTTCCAGCTTTCAACAGTTCTCTGTGTAAATGGCAGCAACAACACTTAAGCCTTTATTAGGAGCTTTAGTAGAAACATCAGCAACTGAACAGAACAGAATCACATTGCCTAAATACTAACTGAGAAATGTAAAGTACGGACAGAAGAGGCCTGCTCTGTTGCCAGACCTGTTCCTGCTCCAACAGCAACCCAAACAGCCACATGGTACCAGTAAAAAATAATGGTTTCTTCAAACTCGAGAAAAGAAATGCAACACTTTATAAACCAGTTTGCATACATATTTAAGCTCCTTATACAAGACATACCTTGCCTTTTGCTTTTCGTACGACTTAATATGATTGTACCACCGAAGAGCATGAAACAAGTCTGCAGGAGGTGGGGCACTGATTGCTTCGAAGACTGCTATGTCAGCCTGAGACGGGACATACCTGCGGAGAACAAATCTAAGATTAATTCCTTTCCTCGTCGTACGCAGGAGGACATGAAGAAGTAGCAGCCACCGAGCACTGAGACGACCGCGCCGCACCAGCAGCTCTGTGCGCCCCTCGTGCTGCTACTTGGCCCAGGAACGAGCTAAACGTTAAGCGCCCAAAGCCAGGCGGGCTGTGGTGGCCCACAAGCTCTGCCAGCTCCGGCCCTGCGCACCGCATAGCGGTTCCAAACACCAGCTGCCGAAAGGCCCCATCCCGCCGGCTACCGTCAGGCCAACGGGCCTCACCGCGGCCAGGCCATGCTCGCCTTCCCCGAGCCCCAGCCGTTTCTCACCCCTCGATATAGCTCCTGTCAGCCAAAAAATCATTGAGGACCCGGAGGCCAGCGGCGGACTTTAGGTCCCCGAAGCCCATGGCGGCAGCGCCGCGAACACACGCGCCCCTACTCAACCCGCCGTGCAAAGAGACCCAGCAGGCCCCGCGCCTCCATTATATAGTGCCTAGGATCCCTCCGCGATGCTGCACGCGTAAGTATCCCTCCGCAAGAATAAACCGCGAAGTAGTTCCTCACACGTTGAATGCTGCAGCGCACGGCGTGCAGCGGCTGGGACATCAGTGGTGCGGAGAAGGATCGGAGTAACCCACGTGAAGTTAACGATAGCGTTGTAGGGGTATTGTGGTACTCTGCATCGTCCTGTCCTACCCTCCCACCCCGCTCCGCACGCACCAGCGGAAGTGGCCGGCGTTGAGAGAAGAAAAAAGCGGAAGGAGACGGAAAGTGCCGAGTGCAGCGCGCTCGACAGTGGCCGAGAAGGCGCTGGGAGAAAGGCGGAAATTGCCGAGCTCTATCGTTTGACAAGCACTTGACGGAAATGCCCGAAGCGGTTCGTTCCGGAGATTGCCGAGCGCATACGTCAGCGCGCAGCGCACGTCTCTGAGGCGGATCGCTCCGGAGATTACCGAAGGAGACGCCGAGACGTGGCGGAAATACCCGAGGCAGCCGCCATAGAGGCCGAGGCTAAGGGCAGTCTGTTCAGCGGCGGGGAAGGCCGAGGCGCCTCCGCCGCCCGTCCCGCGCTAGGTAATGGCTGACGCCGCGGCGGGGACGGCTGTGGCGCTTCCACGGCCCGGAATCGGTGGCTGCGGCTGCGCCGCCATGGGCGATCTGCTCCCGTCTCCTTCCTCCTGTCGCCGCTCCCGGTGCCCTTGACAAGCTCGGCGGCGGGCCGGGGGCTGTCCGACGGGCAGCGGCGGAGGCGCCTCCAAGGTGACCCCCGCGCCGGGGACCGCTGCCGCCGGCCGTGACCTGGGCCCCGGGGACGGTGCCTTGGCGCGGGGCCTGGGGGGACGGGGCAGGCAGGCCCCCCCGCTCTTGGCACGCTGCAGGCGGAGGGGCTGCCCCTCGGGAGCCTTTGCGTTTGTTTGTAAACGCGAGCCGGCTGTGGTGGAGGTGTCACCCGTGCTCAGTGGCGGCTCTTGCAGACTTAGTGCCTTGATCTGTGCTGCCGGCTGTTCATCGTGCTAACAGTCACCGGTTTTAGCGTGAGGTGACATACCTATGTGTGAAGTATAAAAGGAGAACCAGGTCTTTCAGTTTATGAAAGTAACTTCTTATTCCCGTGTATAGGCACATATATGCTTCTTGGCAGCTGGTCTAGAAGTTTTTGCTCTGCGTGTTTGCCACCTGTCAGCAAACATTTAAACTGATAAAAACTTGATGCTGTTTTCTCTCTTACCAAAGCACCATGCTTCGACTGCTTGCTGTCCAGAGGACCTTAACTGGGGTCACCCAGTCCTCCAAAGTATGTGGTAAGTGTCTCTAGTTTATGCGTGTGTGTATGGTGATAAAATTAACGTGTGAAATTGACTTATTGAAGGGCATATATGCATACTTCACTTGCAGCTGTGGAGGTTTGCTTTGTGCTGTTCCTGGAACTGGAATTCTACCAGTACTGTTTAAGATAAGGAGCATGGGGTCCAATGGTTTGCATCTAGCAGTAACTGAAGGGTTTTGTTTTCCTTTTGCATTTCTCTTAGGGCGAACAACTGCAACAGCAGCCAGCAACCAAATAGAGGTGTTTGTGGATGGGCTTCCTGTGTTGGTGAACCCTGGAACCACAGTACTTCAGGTATGGGGAGTGGCATGTTGAATTGTTCCTGGAGTCCCCATCTCACTTTTTGGCAGCATGTTTTATCCTATATAGGAAAAAACCCAAAACCCAGACAAAACCCCTTTACATTGTTCTTTGCGTTGTTCAATGTTTTCAGTGACTGTGACGTAATTTCATGGGGCAGAAATCCTTTGGGCAGTTCAGCCCTGCCTGTCTGAAAGATGTTGCATGTAGCATGAATTGCAACTGCAAAGATCTATGCAATGCAGTAATAGACTTTGATAAATCCTGGTTGAAATTCTAACTCTGAACCCTGTGTGGCCTGATAGTCTTTCAGAACCTGTTAATTTTGTATCTTGTTAACTTGATGCCTCAGGTAATTGAAGGCTTGGTTCTTTTTGGTTATTAGTTCTTATGATTCAGAACGTTGATTCTTTGCTTCTTTTGTTCTTGCTGTGGGAAGAAACACCTGAATCTCCGGCCCATACTCAGAGTTGCTGCTTTTCAGGCCAAATTTTCAAGTCGATACTTTTCCAGTCCAACTTCTCTTTAAGAAGCCATTAAATGGGGCCATAGTATACTGAGTTAGAACATTAAAGTACACAATGTACAAAATACATCATGTTTTGGGTACAAGTTACTAGTTTGTTAAGGCATTAGAATGCCCCCAGCAGGTGTCTAGTGTGAAATTTTCTTAAATTATGATTTTTTTTTTTTAGTTTTGCTTACATGTGTTTTGTGTTTGGGTTTTTTTGGGTTTTTTTTTGGGGGGGGGGGGTTAGGGGTTTGGTTGTTGGCTTTTTTTGGTGTTTTTTTTAGAAATAATAAGAAAAACTAAATCTTGTCAGTTCTTTTTTTTTTTTTTTAGTTTTGCTTACATGTGTTTTGTGTTTGGGTTTTTTTGGGTTTTTTTTTGGGGGGGGGGTGTTAGGGGTTTGGTTGTTGGCTTATTTTGGTGTTTTTTTTAGAAATAATAAGAAAAACTAAATCTTGTCAGTTCTTTTTTATTGAATTCAGTTGTATTTCTTCTGGCAGGCATAGTTAGTACTATAGCATAGACCCCACCATCTGTGGGGATTTGACACAGGAAAGGGCGTATTTATCTGCTCTGTGGAAGTCTCTTGTCTCTGTCCTCCTATCTCTTTTTCACTCATGTGACAGAAAAATGTTTCTTTGGGTTTGGCATTCGACTGAAGTTGATGGGTAACTGTGCTCAGGTACCTCTATAGAGAATGTCCATGTTGCTGAATTATCAGAACTCATTCTTGTTTCCTTTTTATTTTTCAGATTTTCATTTTATGCACTTTTCTTTAAATTGTGTGTTCTTTGAAAACTTACTTGTATTGCCAGTGTGCTGTCTATTAGAGAGAATTCTCTCTATTCTCTAAAGAGAGGTCAGTTCTCATTTCTCCAATCAGTTACACATTTTGGAAAAAATATATTTGTAATTAATAACCTGACATGTTTCTGCTTGATCACAATCTTTTCTTTATGGTCACTTAGTAAAGTGAAAGGTTGAAGGCACTATATTCCTGAACACCAACATAGTTATTCTTTGAATAATTGCCTAGTTTTTTACCAGGTGAAACTGAAAGGTCTAACTGAAATTTAGTTTTCCTTCGGCTTTTATTCATTATAGGCCTGTGAAAAGGCTGGAATTCAGATACCTCGGTTTTGTTACCATGATCGTCTCTCTGTTGCTGGAAACTGTAGGATGTGTCTTGTGGAAATTGAGAAAGCTCCAAAGGTATTGTGTTTGTTTCATTGGAACTGCAATTTTCTGCTGTGCTTAGCGCCTAGTTAAGTCCTGTAAGTAATTGTTTGTACTGTCATTAGCATACAAATTGTTGTTATTCAGCTGCTTGAAGCGGCTCTTTTCCTTCTCCCCATTGGACTGCAGTGATTGCCTATGGGTCAAAGTCAGTTCTTGGGTTATTCCGGATTATCTTGCTCCTCCACATGAGCATTTCATGGCTGTGTGTTTCAGTCAGATGTATTTTTATGTTCTGAAAGTCAGGCTTCAACTATGCATTTTCAGCTGATACTACACAAATACTAAACTTCAGATACTGTATGAAGTCAGCTGTGGAATTAGTGTCTGCAGGTTTTTTCTAGCCAAGTAGAGACTGCAGTTACTTATTAATTTATATTTTAATGTGTTGATGTCTGTTGTAAAATAACTTCTGGACTGAATGCTTTCTTCAGCAGTATTAAGAAATCTATGCAGATAGTTGAGATGTTCTTTTGGATTTCAGTCTTGGATTACACATCTATATTCACATGTAAAACTCTTTAGCTCACCTTATCTGGAATTCCCTAGTTTGTGTCTCTGGAAATGTTGGCTTACCACTACATATGGAAGGCAGGATGATTTGTGTCAAGATGTGACCAAAAAGTAGAAGGAATTTGTTTTCTGGGCAGATTTATTAAACTTGCAGTAATCTTGTGAAGAATTTTATTCCAAGACTTTTTTGTATAGGCTTTGTCCAAATAAATATCTCAGAAATGAAGCATTCTCTGAACTTCAGTTCTAGAGGTTTTCCAGATCTCTGCTGAATCACTTTGATATATGATTTATATCTGTTAAAACTGACTTTCTTCTTTCTGTAACTACTTGAATTGGAACCCAAAAGTGTAAAATTTTCAAATGTGGGTTCTAGTGACTTGAGTGGTTAGATTTTCTTCTTTTTTTCTTTGCATATATCTTTTTATTTCTGTAACATGTTAAATTGATAACAGATGCCTTTGTCAGAATTTTGGGGGAGGGAGAGGTTGAGGTTTGTGCCCACGTTGAGAAGAAATATTTTGTGCTCATGCCTGCTTTTTGTGTTGATTGCAGCCAGTTGCTGCTTGTGCCATGCCAGTTATGAAGGGCTGGAACATACTGACAAACTCTGAGAAGTCAAGGAAAGCAAGGTACCTTTCTTCTAGCCTCCTATAGCTGACAAGTGTACTATCTGCTAATGAGGTGAACTTGACACTAACTTCAGTTCCTGAACCCAACAGAGAGGGCGTAATGGAGTTCCTGCTGGCAAATCACCCATTGGACTGTCCTATCTGTGATCAGGGTGGCGAATGTGATCTACAGGTACAACATACAATTAAATTTTGTAGACTTATATATTAATACTCTTGTCTTAGGTGCAATTGTGCTTTCCAGCAACTTGGATATGTCTGTTCTCTGTTGTCTGTTCTAGGATCAATCAATGATGTTTGGCAGTGACAGGAGTAGATTTAGAGAGGGAAAACGTGCTGTTGAGGATAAGAACATTGGCCCATTAGTCAAAACAATCATGACTCGATGTATACAGTGCACTCGATGTATCAGGTAAGGTTCTTTATTTTTCAGTGGAGAGAGTACTGAGCAGGCTGATTTGTATCTGTTACTTGTGAAAGAAACACCATGAGGGGCAGTCAGTTTATTAAAAACTATTTTTCTCACTGTATGTAAGCATTTGCTTTCTGGTAGAGTCTGATACCTGATGTCGTAGAGCCAACAGACAGTAGCATACAGGAAATAGAGAGGGATGGCCAAAACATGAAAGTGAAATCAGAATACTACAGGGGAGAACTGTTTTCATGGTGTTAGTGCCAGAATGGATTTTAAAACATTCAGTGACTTCTTCAGCCACAGCTGCAAGACTTAGTTTTTTCTTGGCAGCTCTGGTAGCTGTGTTTATACTGTTCCGTAGTCCTGAGATTCAGTACTGGCCAACTTGACCAGAGGGAAAAGAATACAGTGTACCCTCTTAGTTCTAGAAAGATCTTGTTCTAGGAGACCTTGTTAGTTAGGACTAATCTTGAACTCGGACTGTGAAATGCAATGAGCACTGCACTGATCTGGCTTTTTATTTAACCCCACCAAGTTTGTGTAGCTTCATCAAATGAAATTCTTCAGATGTGTAGTCCTGCATGTGATGGCCCTGACTAATGCATCTAAACAATTGTTTTCTTCATTCAGCTATATGAACTAAGGCTAATGTTTTTTATTTTAAGGAAATTAGATAAGGGTTGAAAAATGTGCTATGTTGATGATTGTATATTGCAGTTTTGTTTTTCATTCTTTTTGCACCTACCAGGTTTGCTAGTGAGATTGCAGGGGTAGATGACTTGGGAACAACCGGGAGAGGAAACGATATGCAAGTTGGTACTTATGTTGAAAAAATGTTCATGTCCGAGTTATCAGGGAATATTATTGACATCTGCCCAGTTGGTGCTCTTACTTCCAAGCCATATGCCTTTACTGCACGCCCATGGGAGACAAGGTATGTATCTTAAATCATACTGAAGATGCGGTGTTCTCTGTTTCTGTTGTACACTTTTATCTTAGACTATGTCCATCTGTGATACCAAGGGTTATCTCTGATTTTTGTTGCAGACTTCTTCATAGACTGAATCTAACACAGTCTGTTATTTACTCATGTTTTATTCAAGGAAAGGAAGGAAGTTATAGTTTGTGGACTATTATTCCCTTATTTTTTACCCTAAAATGTTTTGGCCTTGTAGGTTGTGGTGATTGCTCAGTAAAAAGTGTATAAAGGAAAAATCAAATTCATTAACTCAGTAATTGTTGAGGATATTCTTTAAAATATTATAGGAAACGAAGCTCCTATATATATATATCTAAACCTAAAACTACAGCACTTTTGTTTCCCCCATTTTAAGAATATGGTGGTTACCTTGGGTGAGTTTTTGGAGTGTGATACAGTCGGTCTGCCAGGATCCCCATATTTATATTGCAGTCATTGTCCTCCATACCAGAGAGTCCTTAACCACTTGGTTGCAGCATATGTTTCACATTCATGGATAACCTGGGCAATAGTGTCTGTGGTTAAGTGTACCCCTTGATCATGAGTCCATCTATATGTTGAATCTCTTCCTTGATGGCCATAAGTGTCTTGGGCCCATTGGACTACAAATAATTCACTCTTACTGCTGTCATAGGCAGTTGCTCATGCTATCCCACATACCTTGCCACTCGTAACTGTCCAGCCTTGGGGCAGATCTCAGGGTGGTATTAAATATAACCAAGACCTGAAATACTCAGGAGATAGCAGTAGGGACATGCTGGTTTGAACATCCTAATAGTGAAAATTCTTGAGACCTGTTGTAATTAGCCCGGAGAAAAGGTGGAAGAAGGTATCTCCCCTATAGATGGGCTCTCCAAGGAGAAAAGGTAAAAGCTGTAATTATTAATAATTTCCAATAGATGGCTCCCAAGGTATGGAGGTGATGACAGTGCTGCATACAAATACCAGATTAGTCTCGCAGCCAGCAATTTTATCGTATCATAAGCTAGGGAAGACACATAGCAAGTAAGGTGTGACATAATACAAGTCACTCATAGAAACTCTGAGAGCAAATAAACCAACATTGTGACTAGTGACTATTAAATATAATGAATGCTTTAAACAAATTTGGTTTAACATGGTTTGGTTATATGTGTTAACTCTTTGTACTCCATGATGGGTATCAAAAAAGACTGTTGTGGTTTAATCCAGCAGGCAGCTAAAGAGCACAGAGCTGCTTGCTCACTACCCCTGCCTCCCTAACAGGACTGTGGAGAGAATTGGGGAAAAAAAGTAAAATTTGTGGGTTGAGATAAAGAGACAGAATAGGACAGAAAAGGAGGGGAAATAATTATGATAAAAGAATTAGACTATACAAACCAAGTGATGCACAGCGCAGTTGCTCACCACCCACTCACTGACTGATGCCCAGCAATGGCAGTGGCCCACAGCCAGCTTCCCCCCCAGTTTATATATTCTGCATGGTGTCATACCTTATGGAATATCCCTTTGGCCAATTGGGATCAGCTGTTCTGGCTGTGTTTCGTCCCACCTCTTGTGCCCCCAACCTTCTCACTGGTGGGGTGGTGCGAGAACCTGGAAATTCTTTGACTTAGTGTAAACACTATTTAGCAACAACTGAAATGCCAGTGTATTATCAACATTATTCTCATCCTGAATTAATACAGTGCTGTACCAGCTGCTAGGTAGAAAACTAATTCTATCCCAGACAAAACCAGGATGCTATTGCTGCTTATATACGTAGAAAACTGCAAATGATTTTATTTGTTCTTCTAAACAGGAAGGTCGAGTCAATTGATGTTCTCGATGCAGTTGGAAGCAACATCTTAGTGAGCACGAGAACTGGAGAAGTGATGAGGATTTTGCCAAGACTGCATGAAGATATCAATGAGGAATGGATATCTGACAAAACAAGGTGTGTGGGAGATGTCTGTACCCACGTGCACACACTTTGCACAGCTAGAAATAAGGACAACAGCACTGACTTTCGGATTTCACTGTTAATATTGTAAAGCTCTAGTGAAGATTAATGGGTAAAGCGTGCTTTTAATGCTGTAATTGAATCTACCAAGTCTTCTAATGTTTTTATTTTTGTAGGATTTGGTTTTTCTACAGTAACTTTTTAATTTGTATCACAGATTTTTTTTTACTTGGTTTTGACAAGGAAAAGTTAAACTTTCAGGGGAAATATTTCTTGTGTTTCTCTTTCCTCATCATTGCAGGCTGTTAAAAAACTCCATCATATTAAATACTTAGTATGCACTATTATCTTTCCTCTTTAATAATGTTAGTGGTGTTCACTTAGGTTTGCTTATGATGGTCTGAAGCGTCAGAGACTTACCCAGCCAATGATCAAAAATGAGAAAGGACTCTTTGTTTATGCGTCATGGGAGGATGTATTAACTCGTGTTGCTGGTGTGGTAAGAACAATTTTTGATACATGTAGTGTCAATATCTAAAGCTGAGCATGTACCAGTGATTAATGTGAAAAGTTATACAGAAAAGGGCTTTATTCTTTAAAGTTAGAGGAGAGTATTTGACTTTTAATCTATTGTATTTCCACTTACATTTTTTTCTTCTGAATATTATTTCCTGTTTCATGGATTGGACCATCTGAAAAACTCTGTCTTATCATGATTTTATTTGGGGCACTGGGAGAGAAAATACTTTTATTTAAATAGGAAACTAAACTGTTCCCTCAGAATGTTAGGAGGAAGCAACTTAGTCCTGAATTTCTCTGATCTATCTGAAGACTTTAAATTTATTTAAACCGTGCTATCACCACTTTTGCTATCAAAGCCATTAATTCTATATTACTTATATCTGAATTGTGCTTGCCTCGGTGCTTTCTCTGTGTGGTGATTGATACTGCTGTTCAGATGAAGTGCTGCATGACTGCTCTGGGTTTTGATTAAAAATTTTATGTGGGACAAAGTAGAATTGAATAACTGTAATTGAACTTTCCTCAAGGATGTTTTTGCCCATGGTACAGTAGCAGGGTTTGTTGCAAAAGCTATTGCTTCCCAGATAATACCTTTGAATTGAGTTTACTAAGCTTGTGTTATGGAAGTTTGTATTCTGTCTGCAGTTTATAGTCATTAAAATAAAAGCACTCAAAGATCTTCCTTACCTCACCACACCAAATAAGAATTGGCCACATCTGGGTAATAACTCAAGTGGGAGAGACCTGAATAGAATACAGAGAGCTGTTCTGTGGTTATTGTGAGCTCTGAAGGAGCTGGCGTTGCAGTCCTGGAGAAGTCAGACACTGCTGACCAGTTTATGCTGCTCCAGGCCAGCAGTTGCACTGCTGGCTTTTGCACATCCTAATGTAACAAACACTGGGCCAAATGGGAATTTATTTCAATGGTTTCTCTTGCTTATGTTTAAATTTTCTCTCTCTCCAGCTTCAGGCTGTAAAAGGTAATGAAGTAGCAGCAGTTGTAGGAGGACTTGTGGATGCTGAAGCACTAATAGCTCTGAAAGACTTACTCAATAGAGTAAATTGTGATACACTCTGCACTGAAGAGGTCTTCCCTACTGCTGGAGCTGGGTAAGAGTCCAGCAAAGTTTGGTTATAATTAGTACGTTAATAAACTTTCCAGTCTGCAAATGATCTCATGGTAAGAAAGATTCTGAAATGACTAAGAATAGTAATTGCTGATGCATTAGCAGGGTTTGTTTAAATTTACAGTATTCATTTATAGAGAGTATTTATGGATTGTTAGTTGATATACAGTCTCTATTACAGCAAGGGTTGCACACTACTGTGTGTTGAGGTTGCTGCAGTTTAACAGTAGGCTACTGAAAGCCAGTTACACTCTTTTGTAAGTTGGATAATTTGTTTCTGTTTGTGTTGTGAAAAATGTACTACAATTAGGATTTTGAAAACTGTGTAACAGCAGATGAAGTTTGTGAAGGCTGTCAGTGACTGTAAACGTAGGGAATACGCAGTTTGTAATTCCTTTAATGTTTTGCTGCCTTGATACTCATGAAAGAGAGAGGTTTGCTCTTTTTGTTTGGGTTAGTAATTTGGATTGAGAAATTTCTTCTTTCCTTTTCTCTTCCAAAATGAAGAATTATTTTGTGCATCTAGAATTTTTATTGCATATTCATTCCTTCACTTTCCTGAATTCTTATCCTTTTTCTTTCTTACATCTTCTTGTTATAGCACAGACTTACGCTCCAACTACCTGCTTAATACCAAGATTGCCGGAGTGGAGGAGGCAGATATCCTGCTTCTGGTTGGCACCAATCCACGCTTTGAGGCACCACTTTTTAATGCTAGAATTCGAAAGAGGTTTGTATTCCTTGGCAGTGAGTAAGCATGCAAATCCATCTGGGTTTGATGCAATGCTCAGGTGGAGCCGCAGGCAGTAAAATGAGAGCATTCATCCAGATGAACTCACTGGATTTAGTTCACCTTTTAGTAAATCGAATGGTGATATATGTGTAGAAAAAGGGGGTCTCTTCTCTCTGTAGTTTATAGCTATGTTTTGTAAGCTCTTACTTTGACATTGATGTGAGTTCATATACTCAGGCATTTATTCCTTTGTTACATTACACAGACACTTCAGACATTCTTAGAGAAGTTTATTAAAGCCTATTCCTTAAAGAATAATTTTTAGCATCAGTTTGCTGCTTTTTATATTGTTGTTGTAACAAAACAGACTTGCTGATTTTAGAAGCAATTATTCAAATTTAATGTTTTCTTTGACAAATAATGTGGCTTTCCCAGACTTCTGAACACAGCTGATTCAACTTTAACAAGGTACGTCAGCAGGAGACAATGAGGTTTATAAAAGCCATGACCTTCTTAATGCTGGGATCTTCCCAAATACGTCATTTTAAACAATAGTGGCCTTAAAAGTTTGAGAGGAAAAAAATGGAATTAAATTAATGAACAGTTTGTACTTTTTGGTTCTTTTTATAAGAAAAGCTTGCAAAAAAGGAGAAATTTCCTACCAGCTGAATTTCTCTGTTCATCAAAGAAATAAGTGGATTCCTAAAACTGTGAGGAGTGTCAAATTTGGAATTCTTTCCTCATACAAATGGCTTTAACCTCAGTTCTGAATTAGCTAACAGTTCAGTCGAGCTAAATACACTTAATAGTAGCCAGAGGTGTGGGTGGGGTTTAGTTGGATTTTGCCTAACACTGGACAAGATCATTTAAGGTTGTAGCACCTTAATGTGTGCAAATTTTTCTTCCACTGAATTGGCAAAAGTTTGAGGATAGGAGGCAACTGAGTTATGAACTTAACCATATAAATTGTATTGCTGCATTGGCTCCAGAATGTACATAGAGAAATAGGCCTTCTAAAAAAAAACCTTAAGTTTTCTTAAATGTCAGAATAATGCTAAACTGTGGGTTACCAAACCAGTGAATGCCATGTAAATTCCTTTGAAAGAATTGGTGTCCTATTTCAAGTTACTGCTAAAATCATAATTAGTGGGTTTGGTTGAGTAAAACTCTTGTGTTTCTTTGGTTTTTATAAATATTTTATAAAATGTTTGCTGTGTTCTCAGCTGGCTTCACAATGACTTACAAGTGGCCCTTGTTGGCTCTCCTGTGAATCTGACCTACACATATCATCATCTAGGAGAGTCCCCACAGATACTCCAGGAGATTGCTTCTGGAAAACATGCATTCTGCAAGGTACACACAACGTAGGGGTGTGATGGATGAATTTCAGATTTATTGGATAGTAATTTGGATTCCCCACAAAGATAAATTTGAAGAGAAGTACTGTGTTGTATATGGTGCTATTTGCTTTTAATCACATGCAGAGATGATCAGTGTGCACCAAGTATATGTGAACTAAATATATTCAGGTGTGTAAAACTTTGCAGTGCAGGAAACTTCTGAATATTTCTTGATATAAACCAGGCTGTTTCAGCTGCTGCTGATGTTCCTACTTAAAAGTCTGGTTATCAGGAGTATATTTCTGTATTGACATGGTAGCATCCTGGTTATACTAAGCAGGTGCTTAGAAGTGCTTATAGCACTTTCTCTTGGCTTTATCTCCAAATGAAATAATGACCATTTCAGAACCACAGTTTTGCATGGAAGACTTTCGTAGAAATGATGGGATTTATTAGTTTACGGGCACCGAGAATTGTCTTCAGAGCCACAGAATGAATTTCTTAATTTTTTACTCACACAGGTCCTTAATGAGGCCAAAAAGCCAATGGTGGTGGTAGGCAGCACAGCACTGCAGCGTGATGACGGAGCAGCTATCCATGCTGCAGTTTCCACCATTGCACAGAATGCCAGGACTAAGAGTGGTGTTGATCCTGACTGGAAAGTCATGAACATCCTCCACAGGTTTGCTTCAAAGGTTTTTGGGGAGCAACTTTCACTGATGCTGGGCCTTAACAAGTTACCACAATCTATGCAGTGCACATTTCTTGGTTTACAAACAAGCAGCTTATCAGGTTAGAACCTGTAGGGAATATAAAACCCAGAAGTACAAATTTGCAGAAACTCCTTAATAAAAATGTGTTCCTTGACCTGTCAAGATTTCCAGGCTCTCCATGAAATTTTATTAATCTACTATATTTAAATGTACAATTTAAAGTTTAAATGCAAAGGTACAGAATACAAGAGAGCTTAATAACATATCACAGTGCTCAGTAGAATGCACAGCAGATCAGGGTTACTTGCTACATGATTGCTTCTTATCTTGAGGAAGAAAAACAAAAGGGCAAGAGTATTTAAATAATACGCTTTCTCACAATATTCCTTTTACTGTGCAATTTCCTAACTGAATAGTTAATAGAAAAGCTTCAAAGCTTTTAATTTTAGGGCTTGTGATCTTAGTTACTCAGTTTATTGGGATATTATTCCTTTTAATAGGCAAGCTCCTCTTGGGACAGTCCTTCCCCACTCTTTCTATAACTGTCAAATTGTCAATCTGTAAAGGAAAAGTTACTTCAGCAGTTGTAGTGGTGCTCACATTCAGAGACTCAACCAAGTCCTTCTGCCAAAATCAGCTTCATTGACATGAAACTAGTATAGCAAGAGCAGTCCTTGGTCCTGCTTGAAACTTGAATATAAAATCCTGCAGTTGAAACTGAAACATTTAATAGCAAAATACTCATGAGTTAAAGCCTCATGGTATCTTTTTTTACATGGGGTTTGTCAGTCTTTCATGTTACTGACTTCCATGCTTGATATACCATCCTCTCTACCTTCAATGTAAAAAGCAACTTAACTTACTGGAACCTATATATCTGACTGGTCAGACAAACATGAGTAGCATTGAAAGGTACGTACTCTACAGAGAGAATCTCTTTTCTTTTAAATACAATTGGAAGTCTGGCACATGATTATGTAGGATTATGCAAAATTATTTCTTCGGAAAAAAAAGAGATTTCCAGAAAAATAAGAATTATTATTTCATTCTTTTAAAAGTATTTTTATATGTGAATAAATCAATAGTGATAAAATAGTGGTCTTAAGTGCTTCAGAGTAGATGATAGTCTGGTAGGTGGTCTTTTATCTTCTGTGTGAGTGCCCTAAATTAAAGGCCGTTGAGTTCAATACATAACTGAAAGGTGAACCTTGATGTTCCAAATGACAAGTGAGCTGCCAGCCACTAGGCCCTGACCTGGAATGTCTGCCTTTATTTTGCTATCCTATCTTAAATAGGTGAGATTCACTGTGAAAACTTCAAATGGCATTACTTTGTCAAAATGCAAAACCAGCCTGGCATTCTGTTAAATACTCTTGTCAGGAATTGTCAGCTGCCTTTATGCTTCTTTTTTGTCCTCTTAATGTTAAGAGATCTCTTACATCCCTTTAAAACATTAAGTTAAAACAAGAAGTTATTTCTGATGGTAGAGGAAGAATTATGAAATAACTTAAAGTCATAATCTGTTTGTTCCTACAGGGTTGCAAGCCAGGTAGCTGCTCTGGATCTGGGTTTCAAACCAGGAGTGGAAGCAATTAGGAAAAATCCTCCCAAAGTATTGTATCTCTTGGGAGCAGATTCGGGTTGTATAACACGTCAGGATTTGCCAAAGGATTGTTTTATCATCTATCAAGGTAATTAGTAGATGTAAATTAAGAAACATTGCTATCTAATAGTTGGAGAGAAAGCTGAAACAGTGGTGTGTTCTTAAAAACACGTCTGACTCCTTGATAAATTCTAGCCTTTATTTTCTGCCAGGAAGTGGAACTTACAACACATAACTTGAGGTACTGATTACTTACTTCTTGGGTAAAAACGAGAAACTGTTGATGAGCAGTAAGGGAATATCACGTCTTTGGGAGCATGGCTTCAAACCTAGCATCAAAATGACACTGGTTCCCAGCTGTTCTGTCATACCAAAACATGGTCTTTTCTTAATTCATGAAGTATCTGTGTTCTATGAACCCCCAAAGCTGAGTGACTGTAGAGACTGAACTAGCACTTACTACTGCTTGTAGTCCATTTGTTCTCTCCAGAGCACTAGGCAAGATCTCAGAGCAGTCAGACTAATAGCCTTTATATTACTGGTTAAACAAGCCTCAGAAACTCATTTTTACCAAGAACACAGAAATTCTGTATTGTGTAACTAAAGCATTTCTTTTTATTGTGACTTACTGACATCTTCCATGGCTGTGTACTGTTTCCTCTTTCCATGTATTTAGGACATCACGGGGATGTGGGAGCTCCCATGGCAGATATTATTCTCCCAGGAGCAGCATATACAGAGAAGGCAGCCACATATGTGAATACTGAGGGTAGGGCCCAGCAGACAAGAGTTGCAGTTACGCCTCCCGGGATGGCAAGGGAAGACTGGAAAATTATTAGAGCTGTCTCTGAGGTACTGTTCCTGTTACAAATTGCTTCTAATAAAAGTATACTGAGAGGTTAAGTTCCTTTTATGTAGTGTTTCCAAAAAAGAGGTACATTCTCAGGGCAATACATGACTGTAGTCTTACGAAGCAATGTTCTGTATTGAGTCCTTTGTTAATTCTGTGAGTTAAATGATACTGTTTCCCTTTTGAGGAGAGCAGTTTGTAGGTACTGAATGGTATTTGAGTGCATAATGGGTGAAGTTTTGTCTGCAAATGTTAACTGTAGGCATCACAAGTCTAACAAAATACTGTGACTTTGCTTCAGTTTATACATTATAATTGCCTGTGTTCTCAGGAGTATAGATTTTTCCTCATTTTATTTTAGGTATGTTAATGGCTTGGTAATCTAAACCACTGTGAATTAAATCCCTAGATTTGATGGCATTTCTTTCTGTGATGCTCTTAGTTGGCTGGTTTGACCTTGCCTTATGAGAACCTTGATCAAATACGGAAACGTTTAGAGGAAGTATCTCCTAATCTGGTTCGATACGATGATGTGGAAGAGGCTAACTACTTCAAGCAGGCAAATGAACTGTCAAAGGTAATTGAAACTGAAGTGTCTGGGCGTGACTCAGTGCTGTTACACAGCTTGATGCTTTTTGAAGAAATGGGCCTTCTGCATATGTAATAAGTACCACACGCATTCTTTGACCTGAGCTGAATGCAGAATTCACTAAGGAAATGTGAATTCCTGTCATAAAGCTGACTTTTTTTTTCCTTTCCTGCCACAGTTAGTGAAGCAGCAGCTTCTTGCTGATCCCCTTGTTCCACCTCAGCTCACAATAAAAGACTTTTATATGACAGGTACGTACAGTGTGGCCTTTCCATTCTGAAATCAATACATTTTACTTAGCTTTACAGTGAGGTTCTTAGGAGGCATTTAAAGCTTTTCTTTAAGATATGGAGGATTTGGGTCTTCTGAAGAAACAACATTTTTCTAGTAAGATCATCTGGAATGGCTGTAAAGTACAGGCTGTCGGGCTGTATTTTCAACTAAGTGCTTTTCCTTTATTCTCTTTGTATTCAGTCTTCTAAATCTCTTTTATATTGTGTTATTTGGAAAACAAACAGTGATAACACACTGATGTGTGTCTGGATTTCTTTTTTTCAGATTCAATCAGCAGAGCATCCCAAACAATGGCCAAGTGTGTGAAAGCTGTTGTTGAAGGTGCTCATGCAGTAGAAGAGCCAGCCAGCTGCTAGAGACTGATCAGACTGCTACCACCTCCATCCAAGTATTTGTTGCAGTTAACAGCTGTGACTGATAATTTTATTTTTCAAAAATCTATCTGCTTTGTCATTTTATTTTGTTTCATTCACATTTTCATCAGTTGAAATAGTCCCATAACATTATAGAACTGTTCTTGTGTCAGACAGAACATGCAGCACTCAACATACTGTACTCAGAGGCAGAGTACATGATGACTGTATACAAATAAATTATAATACCAAACAATCCATTACCTATGTAATTCATATAGCTCACACTTCTTGCTTGAGGAGAACTCAGTAAGTAACTCGGGGGGTCTTGTTTGCTAGGAAGAAGTCTACATGGCAAAGGTACTGGATTTTAACCTTCTTCCAGAAGGTATCCAGTATCTTAACTGTAAGCATTGGTGAGGGTGTGAACATTTTATTTTTGTAATGTGCTGTCAGAGCAAGCTGTGCCTCTTTTGTGTCAAACATACCTGGTTTACGTCAGCGTTCAGACCTACCACTGCTTAAGATGCTTGCTTTTCCATTTTGTCTCACAGAGGAAATCAAAATTGTTTTAAAGTAATGAAAAAGGAAAGCAGTTTTCACACAGCTTTCTCATATTGCACTGCTTTATGAATCAGCAAAAAGGCTTTTAGCTACACCAGTTCAAATATAGACTAGATCTCAGAACAGTTTCTCTGTGATATTACAGCAAAGTAGGAGAAGAGGTTGCATGTGGTATTTTTTTGGTTGGTGGTAGTTTTGGGGTTTTTAACCTTTAGAATGACTTCAGAACAGAAACTCCTCTACTACGTTAGTTAATTTAAGTCTGGAAGAAGGGTAACTTCCTCTTCAACAGGCTATTTGGGTAATAAGGTTTAGAGCAATCCTTCCAGGAATCGTGCAAATGGGAATAGTATCATAACACCATCACTTCCAACTTTATTAAAAAAGTTGCATGAGGAGAAGCTTCATTTTTCAATGTAGAACAATACTGAGTGCAGGAGAATGCTGCTGTAGAAGCCTTGGCTTTATGAAATTCAGTTTTAGTTCCGTGCCTGAGATTTTTCAGTAACAAACAAGTGATGTTTTAAAAAGTTGTCTTCTTTTTGCCCAGGAAGAAAACTCTTCCTGGTCATCCTTGCATAGCATGGAGTTCTCACACTAGCTAAGTCTTAAATATTGGACATCATTGACTCAGCTTCTCATCTCCCAGTTACCAGCAGGGTCACTTCTCTTGGCAGTAGGAAGACGGAAGACAACTATTTGCTTTATTCAGCAATACAACTATGCATGTAACTAATATATCTGTAAATACTGTAGTCTATTTTTAATGGCAGCTTGCAGGAACTCTAGTGTGTATGTCCACGTGTGTGACCACATATTGCAAAAAACCTTGATGTTGTCCCTGCAGAACATTACTTCTTTAGAAGGAAGAGGGGTTTATGGCAGGGACATAGCAAAAGAATGTGTGTGAGAACTTATGCCAAAAGCGAGGCAGTTGGCTCTTCTAACAGATGGCAGGTTTAAGAGGAAAGGGTGCAGCTGAATCCTGTATTCAGTAAAACAGTTGGTTCCCAGATTCCTTAGGATGAAAACCTGGGGGTTCTTCCTAAAATCCATGTTGTACAAACAGAGGAATAATTTCAGCTGTGCAACAAGGCAGTTATCACTTCAACCTTTTAAAATTTGTGAAGGTTCAAAACTGTTAAGAGACTTTCTTTTTGCCTTACATCTCACAGTGTTGCTTTAACTCCAGGAGCTCTGGCACATGAGACTGTTTGGGGATTTTTTTTTGTAAGCTCTGCACCCTTCAGTCAGTGTGTGTAGGAGATTCTTATTTCTATTCAGAAAATTTCCAGCCCTTACCTTGAAAGACAAGAAGGATAAGAAATACATTTGGTGCTGTCTGTCCTGCTTCTACCCTTTTACCTACCTAGTTACTGAGTATAGACCTTTTCAGCTGAACTGGGTAATAGCAAGAAGCCTGTCTACAGATTTGACTGTTAGAAACTAGACAGTAATGAGAAATCTGTATTTGCACTCTTATCAACTGAGTTTACTGTGCAGACCTTTTGTTATCTCTTCCGTTTGCTGTGGTGGCTGGACAGTCAGTGTACTTGTGGACTTTTGTCCAGCTACCAATAAAAGGATAGGGGTCTGCAAGGGAAGAGAAATGACATAGGCTGGGCAAAGTATTGGAGCAAAAGTTATAGAAACAGGGTCATTCATGCAACTTAGTTCTGTTTATTAAGAAGTTTACAGTTAGTGCTAGTACTTGCTGATTCTGAAGCTGTAACCTCAGATTAAAGCAGAGTATTATGAGAAGGTGGCAATAAAAAGCTGGGATAGTGGGAGATGAACATTCTCAAAGTATTCTTGACTGTTTAAGTAAGAGCTTATTAGCTGGGCAGTGCATTGCCTGATGGGTCAGTTCTGCTGATGCAGCTAACCTCCCAGTGTAGAGTTGGCGGGTACATTTATCTGGACTCTGTTAGGGGTGGGCAGGGGGTTTATCCCACTTTATTTTAAAGCCAAGACCAGATCTAAAGGAGGTCTAATTTCTCAAATGCAGCCTTAGTACCACCTGGTGGCCAACTGGCAGAATGTCTCTCCGGCTGCATCGCCCGTTATGGTTCACTAACGTTCATCTCTGCTTCCTGTACATCTCTGCCTGCACAAACAGCATGACAAAGAACTGGCATGTGTCTGGGAGACAGATGGATAGGTTTAGTCATTAAGTATCCTCTCCCCAAAGCACTGTGTAAACATAGCTCTTACAAACAAGTAATTAACCCCAAACCTGGTTTAGATTCAATGTTGCCTTTATGTATCCTTGTCTTCTGAAGAAGGCTATGGGGAATGGAGAAGGGTATGTTAATACAAGGTAAAACCATACTATGCACTTAAATTTTCAAGCAAGTCTAGGGCAGATTAACACCAGCAGTCAGATTAAAGAGAAACCAACTTTGTCAAAATACTTCAGGCAAATGTAAGCATCTCAGTCTAACAATATGATTTTAAACCAAAGTTTGGTTTAAAAACCCTGTTCAATAGCCACCTTTCTGGAAGCACCAGTGTCACATGTGTACATCCCTACAGTCCCAGAGGGAGACTGCTTTAAATCCTGGCTGATTTAGTGAGCTTCTTTGATAAAAAGAAACCAGAAAATGTGGTCCCAAATGGAAGTCAAGCCGAACTGAAGTATGTGTTCATCAAGACAGCCAACAAAACTAGGCCATTCATAAAAAGTTATAACTGACTTATTTTTCTTATGCATTTTGAAACATAGCTCAAGGCAGAAAAGGAAGTGTCTGCAGCATTTCCCTGGGAAGTAGAAGACTTGAGATCAATGCCCCTTCTGATGCTGATGAGATCTTGCAAGACAGTGTCCGATCTCTTCTTGGTTGGGGGATGTGCTGTGTGTTACTGTTGAAGCCTATAGAAAAGCAGCTCAGATTCACAGAGCTAAAAAAAGAAAGTAGAGTGACAGCTGGCATCAGCCTTAATCCAAAAAGGTAACAAACCCTCACCTCCATCCCTGTCCCCACAAAACAATCCTAACAATGGCTAATCCAAAACATTCTCTTCCAAAACAAGACCATCTCAATAATGATTTGTGTGTTGCCCTTAGAATATGCAATTAGATGAAGTCACCTCTAGTAATGAAGGGTTGAAAGACTGACTCTTTCAAGGCACTGACAGGACATGATCAGAGAAAGTGCTAACAAGCAAACTGGCAGAACAGGACTTCATTGTGACTACCATCATGGAAACAAAATCAGCAATAAGTAAGCATGGAATTAAGGAGAGCAGGAAAAGTTAATAATTTCACTGACAACTGAGGTAAGCTGTGTATCAGGATACAAGTACATGTTCTAATGGGGTAAGTTCTCCCAGAGTTACCCGAGAAGCTGCCTTGCTGAAGAAGCAGTTTTTAAATTCCCATTAAATAAACCCTATTACTAATATACTATATATTATCATATAATTATTTATTATTATTAATTATCAAATGGGCCCAGCTACCTTTGGCACTGAAATTTATAGAGTCACATGGAAAACTGTTCAGAAACAGACTCCTTCACTGGGAGGGAGCTCATACAAATCACAGTCCTCTCTGTTGTGACTTCATCCAAAAGCCACTGTACAGTAACACATACTAGCTGATTGAATGATGTTGGCAATGTGTCTCAAAGTACCTGGATATCCCCAACAATCCACAGCTGAGCATAACACAGAAATGGCACAGGGTCATAAGCAATGTACACAAACCCCTGCAGTTCAAACTCTTAACATCAGCAAAGCCTGCTATACCAAACACTGTTAATGTTTCTCACTGGCTTCATGCAAGCATCAGTTCACAGTGTCTAATGCTGAGAAGCCTACTGAGATTTAGAGACCTCTCTGTGTAGCAAGACATACTATCTGGTAGAAACATCTACCTCTGGTGCTAATACTGAATTTTGAATATACTTAACTAATATTTCAAAGAAATAATTTCATTCCTTCTTGTCACCTGTACACCTGTGACTATGTTTGAAATGGATCAGAGATGAGAACCATGCATCAAAAAGAAACATACTAAAAGCAAAAAGCTTCATAGGTAACAAATAACTTACAAAATCCCCTGGAATCTCATGACCCTGGACAGTAATTAAGCCTCATGCTTTGATGTTAACTCCAGCCATTTTTGAAAAAAACCCATCCTGCATGCTTTTCATGTTTGAATTATCTATTACACGCTATTCCACACCTTTGTTGAAAGAATTTTATGGCTACTCTCAGAAGATCCCCCCAACTAAGGGATTGTTGACTTAGTCCACAGTGAGAATTCTCATCTTTCATATCTGCAGTGGTGACCAAGACCCGCTCTATCCTGAATGTAAATGAACAACTGAACTAATAGCAGAAAGAAGGACTGGTGATGAAGTGTATGGCTTCTTAACTGTTGCAATTACAGTTAATGAAATACCAATAGACAGCAGCAGATAGTAAAACTACAGTAACATACTTTGAATTAACAGTGGGTTTTCCAGTAAAATGGGACTGTATTAGAGCATTCATTCTGCTGGGACAATTTATTCCATTCATTTGTCCTCTAATTAAAGAAGCCTTCCTCTACAGATGCCTTTCATGTGCTCTGGACAACTTTCCCACAAATAACCGTCCTACTATTTTGTCTTTGCTGAGCTTTAGGAAGATAATACCATTTATTTAATGTAGAGTAAAATACACATTGATGATGAACAGACTAGTAAGTCTTAGTTAATTACTACTTTCAGTACAGTTCACAATTAATGATATTATCATGCAATAGCTAGAATACGTCTGCTCCCAACTGGGTATTTAAATATTAGTATATTTAGGCCTATTTAGTTCCACAACTACACTCCTACTGAAATCCACAGCTGGTTATGAAATCAGCTATCAGATGCGCTAGAGACAACCACTGCAATAAAATGATCATGTTAAACAAGTGTTGAAAAGTAACAATAAGCATTTTTCAGTAATACTACTATGCTGGGCTTTACTCATTAGCTTGACTCCAGAAATTACCACAACCGAACAAACCAATACCACAAAGCTGCTGCTCAAGGTGCTGCTTAGAAAAATGTATCAAGAATTTTGGTATTTATTTGTCACCCTTTTCAGTGTTTAAATACTACAAGATCTTCTATGGAAATGTGGCTGAATGTATAAAAGTCTCTAATGAAACTAATCTACACAGAGTTGTTCCTCCCTTTCACAATATTCATCTGCATTTTAAATAAACTGCTGATCCCTTTCACAAGCATTTGAAGACGCTGGAACTGTTCTTTCGAGGAATAATACCAAGACACTGACGTTATAACACTATTTGCTGAAAACTCCAGATTCTTCACCACATGCAGAGTCTACGTCATGCTCCAGAAATTCCTGAGGTCTACACTTAGGGCGCATATGACCTTGTGAGAGAGTCAGGGTTCATTTCTTGACGCAGCTTCCTCCAGTAACTGGTATACAACCTAAAGCTTTTATTAGACTCAAAAAGCTTACTCACTGTGTCACTGCCCTCTGTCTCACTATTAATACCTGTGAGACACACCAGCAAAGTATGCTTCTCTGGCCAAAAACTAGTGATTTAGGGAACATTAATGGTCTGTGACCACTCTGTGCACGAGCGTGCAATGTGTTTACTGGCTGGAGTAGTTGGTCCAGGGACGTTGACACTTTCAAGTCAAGGCAGACAGACAGAATTTCCAGAATACAATTCTCTGTGTTGTTCAGGGGATGTTTCTTGCTTTGGTATCACATGTCATCCTTGTATAGGAGTCTCAAGAGTCCATTTCATCCTCCAATGTTATTTCAGAGCACTGCTCTACCCTGTCAAAATGATGCATGTCTGAATTCAAGTCTTGTCCATAAGCAAGCCTTTTTTAAAATCATCTTTTCATTCTGCATTACTAAAACAAACAGACTATGCTGCTTTAGGGTGTTACAGTGTAACACTGTATTGCCAGCAAAACAAGTAAAATAATATTTGCAATTTTTAGTAAGTTAGTGAAAAGCAAATCCTTTTAATCCTCTCAGGTAAATAAACAAAGTTTGTTAAATAAACTCATCCATCTATAGTGTACAGATTTTCTCTGTTTAATGATTACACAATAGTCTATGTAACTCAGATACAGTAATTTTTTTCTCATTACTTTGTCCTCCTTAAAAAGCAGCATTTTTTCAAGACACTAAAAAATATCTGATTTCAGCTTTTCTATTCTATTTTCTATTCCAAAGTAGACTCAGAATGTTTCTCAGTTCCCTTAGCATTAAGCTTCTGGCTTTGCAATTAACACACATCAAATAGATCTCAGGATGTCACCAAAATGTGTAATGCTACTATGATGCACATTTAAATTTAGGCATGCAAGTAATCCGATTAAAGTCAGCATCTGCAAAGTCAAACACATAACCAGAGACAGGGCTTACTCTTGTTTCTGTGTTCAGGTTCTCAAGTGCTTTCATTGCCATTTCTCTTAACACGTTGAATCATCTGCATCCCATTATAAAAAGAATAAAAATACTACAATGCCCCTCAGTGGGCTGTACAGAGATTCTCAAGAGTACCACAAAGACTCAGCACAGGCTGGTTGGTCATGGTGTGCCTTCTCTTCCCAAAACACGAAAAATACTGCAATAAAGAGAACTTGAATTACACTGAACTGCAGTTAAAAGAAGCCATCCTGTTGTTTAGCATAATACCAGATACAAGAAATCTCTTAGGATGGAAACTTGAATTTGGTACTCTAACAAAATGCTACCGACTTTTATGTAAGAGTTTTAATGTAAGTAAGTATTGAGTGGCTCTTCAAACACTTTTGAATTACTAATCAGGCCTGCAAGCAATTGCAAAACTGGGATCTGAAAATTTGGCCCTTTATTAAAATAAAATTAAATATTAGTTTAATGCTGTCTTTGTTGAATTTCTGAATAGACTGAAATAATTTAAGTATTTCAAAAGTGTGGGTTTTAATTATCCCATATATGACCGACATTTGTAATCCATGTCATTCCTGTAATGTATCTAGATATAGAATATAAAAGTATTTTTTGCTTAAATATCTTAAAAAAGAATCATTATACTTCATGCTCCAAAGCACACTATAATGACTGGTAAGATTATGAAGTACTCTAATTATCGCATTACTTCTACACAAAATCTTTTAAAATACAATCTAGGAGCAGCATATTTGATTATTTTTCGGGTTTTTAATACCAGAGCAGAATAATGCATTTAGTGGATTAATAATCTGATACAGAAAAACACCTCTTATGCAATAATTTCACCGAATGCAACACTCCACAATATTAAAAAGTGCTGCATAGACTAAACATGGTTTAGAGAAATTCCTGCTGAACAAAAACTCTGAAGAAATTACAGAATGATTTTAAAGAGTTTCCAGTTTAAAAAGTTTCCAAACTTGGAATTACTTGGAAATAGTGGTGAGGTTCTCTTCATCTAGTTGCATACCTACTGAACAGTTAAGTCAGGATGTTTGAAGGGGAGGTATCTACAGAAATCTATTTAATTGGTCAAAGTCCTGGTGAAAGTTTAAAGTGTAATTCATATATATATTTTACTGAGGGTGATCTTGCATTCTCACCCTGCCTGTGGCAGGGGTGTTTAAGACCCCTTCCAACCCAAAACCATTCTCTGGTTCTACACAGTTCGACTTAAAGACCAGCTGACTTTGAATTAAAATATAATTAAAACGCATTCATCTAAATGAAACCCCTGCTATAAACACACAAACCACTCACTATACCAGCTAGGCAAACTCAGAAAGAATGTTTTGAAAAGGGAATGTATCTACATTCAGGGGTTTTATTTTTTGTTTAAAGATTACAGTAACTGAGCTAAACCAACATATTTCAGATTTGACAGCTGAGGGGGAGAGGCTGATAACACACTAAGTGGTAATTCAATACCTGAATTCTTTGACCTTAGTCTGACTGCAGTTCAATTAGTCTGTACCACCTGAATAATCATTACAAATGGAAAAAACTTAAATACTTCTTTTTTTTTTTTCTAATGTATATCTTATTTATTTTCTAATTATTTCCTCTTCATTCAGGACAAATAATCTTTGCAGTTCATCTCTGAGCAAGGCTGTGCATAATCTTATCGCAAGAAACATTATCACAGGTCTGCTGAACACAGTGATCAATGTCTTCAGCCATAGATACACCGCAGCATCTCACATGGCTTTGACAACATTTCTTATATTCTTTTACCATAAATAGTAAAAAAAAAAAAAAAAAA
>NDXB01017287.1:15975-54244 GCA_002631895.1 Agapornis roseicollis | reverse complement strand
TCCCCCCCCCCCCCTCCCCGTACCTCCCCGTCGGTGAACCCCCTCGCCCGAGCCGGTGTCGGGCTGACTGGCCTCACAACTTTTCGGGGAGGGTTTGAGGAGGTGGTATTGGGGGTGGGGGGAGACCGTCAGAGTGCCCCCCCCCCCCGTCGGCTGCCGGCGTACGGGGGTCCCAGACCAGCCCTGTTAGCTAGGGGGTGAGGGACAGGAGAGAGGGGCTGCCTCGGCCTCGCCTTTGCGACCTGCCACGTGCGGGACGGGCAGCCCCCTCAGCGCGGCCGGGGACCCTGAGCCACCCACACTGCCCGGGGACCGGTTGGCATCAGCAGGACTGGGCCAACAGCCCCTTGGCTCCGCAGCCACGGAAAGGGATCACCTCAGCGGCCCCTACACGGCCAAGGCCGTGTCTGGGTTTGGGCCCTGGGCCCCTGTCATGTCCTACGTGTGCCCACGGGCCGTGGTCCCTGTGAGGTGCTGCTGCCCCCCGGGACTGAAAATCAAAGGATTGGTTTTTCTTCTGTTGTTTTCAGGGAAAAGAACGTCTGGTAGTAGTGAAGTGAGTCCACTGGAAAGCCCACCAACACACTTCACCCCGCACAGGTGAAATAGCTCTGGTTTATATTGTGGGAGACGTCTGGGTTTGGTCAAATGCTCCTTACTGTGTCTTTTGGCTCGAAATGCTAATGGTACAGGTAGCCTCTAGTGAGTTTAGTAAATTAAAGTCATGCTTACCTTTAAAGCCTTGTATTATACCGTCTGATTAAGGTATGTAGATCTGTAGTTGCTTCTAACTTTGTTACCTAACAACTTACAGCAAAGGTTTATTTTAAGGCTGTTCTCAATTCTTGAGGATTGGTAGACTTAAAATTGGCAAATTTAGGGCAATGCATTGGCCCTCTGTAGTTGAGTGCCTTCTCCTACGGCCACCTGTGTGCTGGCAGTGTTTCACACTAGGGCTGTCCATACCCACCAGGTACCACTGCAGATGGCTGAAGCAGAGCGCCCGTATTCTGTGTTGTCACTTAACAGCCTGGTAGCATTTCCACAGCCTTTTATATGATTTATTTGTAATACGTACATGTATCAGACAAGTTTTATTAATCGTAAATTATCTACAGAAAGCAACCCAAAATTTACCTAGTGGGAGTTACTTTGGTGTTTCAATGTTGTTGTGATGAGTGAATTGATCCGTATGTAGGGCCTGGTCCTACAGAGTTGTGTGTACCTTGTTCTCACAGTATGGTAAATCCTCAGGAGGTACAGATTTATTGTAATATCATATTGAAACTTTGATAGCTCATTACTGCTAACAGGCTGCTCTGTGAGGAGCTCTGCTCCTTTATTGAGTATTCCTATTGAAGCAAGAATGATATTCCTGTATTGTGTGAAAATGAACCTGTTTGTCTTTGCAGTATTTGGTCTAAAAATAAGGCTGAGGCATTTTGTTTAACCTCATATGCAAGTGCAGATTGTCTGTTATTTGAATAAATAAAAGACTTGGACTTACAGCCTTCTTTTTGTTCAAGTACAGATGTAAAGTATGCTGTGGTATGTTTAGTCTCTACTTTCTCTCAGAATCATGGTTTTGATACTTTGAGATAACGTTTTAAAGTACATTTCTGCAATGTCGCAATGACCTAATGTTCCATTTGTTGCTGTATCTGATTGAAGGCCGCTTTTCTGCAGCCCCTCTCACTCTGAGGCTCTCAATGTGGACCTGTTTACAGCCACACTGAAATAAGTATGTTTCTGTGCAAGCAAGAGAATCTGCCTGTGAGGATGTGATTGCAGGACTGGGGCATGAGACCTTCTGCTTGCATAGAGAAATCCTTTTTGGAAAGACTTCAAAGATAAGGAGTCTGTCTAGAACTTTAGGTTGGGAATAGCCATGTATAGGAAATTATTTTATTCAAGTCTATAGGAATGTGCTCTTAGTGACAGTTTTGAATCTTTCTGCTTAACATCTTTTCTCTTTATATATCCTTTGAATTTTCCAGAAATTCCTAGAGTCTTAAATGGTGGTTGGTTTTTAGGCTTTGGGCTATCGTTGTCACGTTTTCTATATGGTACTGTTCATCAGATGAATGAAGCAGCTGAAATTAAAATGCCTGCCCAAGTTTTGTGTAGGAACACAGAGAAGAATCTGTTCAGTTTTGGAACAAAAAGAGTTATTTTTCCCTCCTCTTAGTTATGTTTTGTGATGTTGATTGAAACTTGTTACTAGTCTGTAAGTTTCCTAGCCATTACTGTTATTAGGAATAATACTTAAATTTAATTCTCTATTTATTGCAGTATAATCTATATTACCAGTATTGTCTAAAATACACTGCTGCTTTTCTGTTAATACATCTGACATCCTTATGCAATATAAACTGCCTTTTTTGCACAGTTGAGGTGATAAGCTTTCAAAAAAGGCAGAATGAGGACAACGTTGCGGCTTCTATCTTCCTAGGTAGATCTTAACAAGTGAAAAGAAGTAGTCCAAAACATGATTACAGGTGGTAACTAAAAATGTCTAGCAAGATCTTAACATGTTACAGTGCCTTGATATGTCAGGCACTTGCATGTGTGTGGAGTACCTTGACTTGTGTGTGGCTTTTCTAGAGGTCTTCTTGAGTAACGATTGTACTGTAGTTAATAAAAGCATTCCCTACAGGAACTCTTGTAGTTGACTTTGGTTGCTTCCCAGTGTTTTCTGTCTCAATTTGGATGCTTTTACTAACAAAAAGACTGTTGTTTTCAGCTTTACAGTAAGCTCGGTTTGGTAGCTTAGCATAGTAGGGAATTGAGCTGTTAAATGACCAGAACTAAGCCAAAGTTATGGTTAGATCATAGAACGGGGACAAAAATTATAACTTTGTTGTGTTGATGCCAGCCACAATTCAATGTGGTGCAGCTTCTCTTGATAGAACAGAACACTTCACAGAGAGGTACTAGTTGCCTAAAGTCTCTTAGTGTGAAATAGGAAAAAGGAATGTGTTTTCCCTCTAATAATATCATTTTTACTAATACTGACTGAAAGGTTTTACTGGAAAAGTAGCTTTAAATGCTTGGGTTTTTTGCAATGATTTCTATGGTCTCTGTTCATCTCTGAAGAATGGATGTAATTCCATGTTGCCCAAACATCTTCAAACGTCTATATTTAACGTTAGTTTCAGCAAAAAGGTCAGGCAGTGACAACGCAAGGAGTTGTTCTTGGTCAAGTTGAGGAATTAACAAAACTACTTCTTATGCTGTTTGTGTGTATGGAAAAACTGATGTTTTTGGAGATCCACCTTCCACTTCTGGCCCCAAGCTGCTGGTTTAGGAAACGTACGTAGATGATTATACCTTGTCTGTGATATTTCATGAAGACACCAAGAAATTTGACATGAAATTTGTGCTAGTATTAGCAAATGCTAAATGACACAGTTAAAACTTCTTTAATTGTGGCTTTTGTTTGGGTGCAATGTGTGAAGTTCAGAGTTCAGTCCTCTTAATTATACATCTTTTAACCACCGACATATAATTGCCTTGCAATTTACAATGCATTTGGGGATTCCATTGCCTGAAAGGGTCTTACGTACATTGAATGTCAAGTTCTGAGCATACATTTAAGAATGCATCCAATCCACATGATTTGAAATGTTCTAATATTCTCAGCACAGTGTTTCCTCAAAATTACTCATTGAGTTTTGGGGCTGTAATACTTTGGGCTTTCTAATAGTGACTAAGCCATTAACTTCTCTGTAGACTAAAGATGATGTCAGGTACCAGATTTCTAAATGACATAATGCTGATACTCAGGATGGTTTAGCAAAGACTGCCCCCCAAAGTTTGCTGTTGTGCAGTTTTCCAGCCTCTCTGAAGGACTGTTTAACTATTTTGGGAGAGGGTGTGTGGTGTGCAGAGCTACAGCTTTGTTGTCTTGGAGCTGATGTGCGCTGCAAGGGAAATGGTTATGCCTGCTTGCCAGTACTAAAAACAGTTAGGAACTGGCTTCTTCCTGTGCATGACAGCAGGTACAGACGGTTGCGCAGGTGTGTACCTGTGTGTATTTAAGTCTTTCATTTCTCTCTTTACAGTCACTTTGCAAATCACCTTCTGGTGTCTTACTGACCACCAGTGGCTGCACTCAGCAAGACAAGTGTGGCTCTGCTCTAAGTGATGATATCACAGAGCATGGCTTTGTTCTGTGTCCTGTCTATCCTTGCTGTAAAGTCCTGCTGGGATGTTGTTTCTTGGTCTTCACATGTCCAGATAGGGCTTTTGCCCGAGGGATAAGACTTTCTTCCAGTGAACTGCTCAGGAATAAAAATAGGAGAAGGAGAGAAATGACTGTGTTATAAAATTACAAATGTTAGTGCTAACCCCATAAGAACATAAGAAATACACTGCTGGGCCCAATCAGGGGTTGAGCCAACCTAGTACTTTGTCTTGGGTAGTAGGAGTAAATGATGCTATTTAGGAAGAGCATGAAGACCCAGCCACTTTAAGTGTTTCCTTCTCTACCATCCATATTTGTTAAATTAAACAAGCTAGCAGGTATATCACTTATGTCCCAACTGTATGAATTTTTCTGTTGTTTTTTTGAACCCGATGATACTTCTATAGCCTCTTGTGACAGCGGGGTCTAGCAGTTCACTACCCATGAGTGGTAAAAATGAAGTGCTACTTTAATGTTTTGAGTCAATCTCTTACTAGCTTCATGAAGTGCCCGTAGTTCTAATATTGTGTGATATAGTATACAATTGTTCTGTATTGACCTTATCCCCTACCAGGATTTTTTAAACCTCACTCATGTCTTACATGATTTGGCAATGGCACACATACATTCTTCTCTGTTCTTTGCCCTGTTGCTTCTGACCAGCTCACAATCTTTTATTCAGAATCAGTTTTTTAAGGAAAATTAAGGCTCCTCATGAAGCAGCCTCTGGTTTCTCTTTCATGGGTTGTGGCTAAAGCTAGTTTGAGCGTATGCAGGCATAAGTTAGGTTTCTATGCAGGCGTAAGTTATGTTTCTGTTGAACCTTTCTACATCTTCAATGTAGAGTGTAAATGCAAAACCCAAAAGCTTCCAGAAAGTTTTGTTCCCTGATATTTTTGCGGTGAAGTACAGCTGCTTAAGCATTTGATTTTTTCCAGGGGAAGTCCATGTTTCCGTCATCTCTTACTGAATCCTGTGGAACAAAAATAGTTTTCCCCCCACCCACTGTTTAGCTAAGTGTAGTTTCAGTTCTCTTCAGTTAAGCGACGTGTCTATTCCATGCTTGTGCTAGTTTTTTATGCAGCAACAAAAAACTCTGTTAAGAACTCCTGTATATTTTGTTCAAAATTAAATATGTCATCAGATTAAATCATAATCAGTAGATTCAAAAGTCTTTGTTATTTATATATATAAATATATATATGGTATTAGATTATGTGCAGCCTCAGTCTCTGATCCTGCCAGTGTATACACATAGCACCACTGTCTTTTGGGAAGTCTATGTAGGAAACTACCAATAAAGATACAATTGCAAGTTTGAGAGAGCTGCTGTAGGCTTCTTTAGTGTAACATTGGCTGCTATGTGTATTAGCTTTGCTTTTGTTTGTTGCACTGATTCCTATCAGGATTTTTAACACGGTTATATTTGCATGAGCATCTCTTAGTATATATATAGACCTAAAAATTGATGTTCATGCTCATTGATTTCCCTCTGGAGTATTGTCAGTATTTTTGCTTAACTGTTTCATATGGCATTGTACTTGTGCCCTGTATCTTTCAGACAAATGAGAAGTAAAATACTTGCCTGCCTTGACACAGTCAAGTTAAATGCAAAAATAGGACTTAATTATGAGTTAAATCCAAAAGTAAGACTGGGGGCACAAGAATAAATCCAGGATTATAGTGTCTGGGAACTGTGAAGCAGTTTCTTTACAGAAGCTTAACAGAGGTATATATTTCTTGCTGGTTGCACTGGAATGTTCTGAGGTACTCTTTTTCTTTGGTTTGCTGCTTGATAACCTTCAGAAAAGAAACGTTGCTGGGTTGTGCAGAAAAGGAGAAGGTCATTGATCTGTCAAAAGCTCTGCAAAGCATAGTAGTAGCTTGAAAGAAGGTGGTAAATAAAACAGAAATAGCAGCATGTGAGTCACTCCAGCTGAAAGATGCGCTCATTCTGTCAATGTTTTCATCCTGTCCAGTATGCCACTAAATAAAAGCTTCAGTTGTGTGTATGGGATGCAAATAGTTAAGACTAAGACAACCTTTTTGCTGCCATAGTAATGGAGGAGGCTGTATCTCAAACATATGGGACCCAAACCCAGATCACAGCTCCTGTACTGAGCACGTCACCATGGGATTTATGTTTTTCTTTCATGTTGTTGCTGAAGTGTATGTCAGTATCTGCCTTAAAGGTGTCTGAAAGGATTATTTGCTTCCTAGCATGCCGAAGAAGAGAGGGTGCCCTCTTTCCATTCTGTATGTATGAAGAGCACAGCCAACAGTGACCTTTATTGTTCCTAATACTGACGTGTTGGGAAGGGTCATACTCCAATGATTTATTTCAAATATGTATATATATATATATATATATATATATATATAGTAAGTGCTCCTTACTTTCACATACTCATAATGCTTGCAGGCATTGAGGAAAGTTGGGAAAGGTGATTGGAACTGGATTAGATATCTGTGCTTGTGTTGTGGCTATCCAGTATAAACAAAACGGGAGTCCTCTACCCCTGGGGGTGTGTGCTTGCATGTGTGTGTGGAAAGGGAATTTTGTATGAAGAGGAAATGTGAAATGATCCTTATTATTGTCAAATGATTAATCAGGTCACTTGGTGCTAGTTGTGTTTTGTAGCATGTCTCCATTCTGTCTGCTGTGCATGCTGCATGTGTACATATACAACTGTTTCAGTAATTTTAAGTGTGTTTTTAAATTTTGAGTAGTCTTCTGTCCTTCTGCTCCTAGATAATATGCTAATGTAAGGCCTGGTTTGTACAGTTTACTGTTAGAGGTGTGATAGGGTGTTTTGTTTTGCTCTGGTGACCTAAAGTTGCTTTTGTAGGTCCTCCAGTGCCATAGTGCTTTTTGTTTTCTCACAGTACATTTATGCAGTGGAAAGTGAATCCTTATACATTCACAAGAGGAAATTGCATCTTTCCTGAAAAGTCTGTGTGGGTTCCCTCCTTGCGCTCATGTTCTTGCCATTTCAGGCGTTGGGAATAAATAAGTTGATTGAGGTGGTAATCTGACAAATCAGTATGTTTGTCACGTGCCTCTGATTTTTAATGTATTTCCTCATCACTTCTGTGTACATTCGTTTGCTTGGTATATGACACACGAAACTGAACTGGGTGATGAATATACCATGTTTAAAAGAGTTTATTCCAGTGAATATATGGTGTTTCAGGGAGTTTATTCCAGTACTTTTGGGATGGCCTTTCTGAATAAGAGCTGCCTTTTGAAGGCTGAGTGTAGCTGAGTAGCTGCAGAATATGTGTACTGTTAATTTTATTTGAAGCTACTTTGGGTTTGTTTGTTTTCTTTGTTTCTTTGTTTGGGTTTTTTGTTGGCTTGTTTGTTTGTTTGTTTGTTTTTTAAAGATGATTGCCAAAGACTCCACAGTTTTGGGAAATGAAAAGTATGATTATGATTGCATGGGTTTGCACTGTAGGTGTCTATTTTAGAGTGGGGAAAAAAACCCAGCCTCTTGCTGAAATATTTCAGGTCTCCTGGCGTTGATGGGAGTACTTTCTCTGCCATTATTACTGCTCACATTTACCTAAAATTAGTACAGGGAGGTAGGAAAAGCTCTGAAGAGCCATGATGACCTCAGGAAAGACTGCATATTGATGCTTGCAGAAGCTGTGGGCAGCCACAAACTCTGAAGACTGTTTATCAGTAATGGTCTTCATGGCAAAGAAAGCTTTAAAACCAAAAAAGCTTTCTTGCATTGCCTGATGAAATTAAAACTTTGCAGAGCAGGGGTAGTCACCAGCCTTTTTGTAAGGAGATGCTTGAAGTAAACCCCCTGCATTCAAATGGGTTAATTATCATTCAACTTGATTCCTGAAAGCAAGTGTTCTAATTTGACACTTAACCTTTTTCAACTTGTAGCTTCCAGTCACTTTATGGTGGATGAGTAGAGTTTTGTTTAACAGGTTTAAGTGTGGTGGCAGTAGCATTATCCCTCCCTCCCCCCCAATAACTTCCTTTCATGGTTTCCAAAGATCTGTGAATACTGATTGAAAGCTATTGTGCTAGTGGATTTGGCTTATTGGGTGCTAGCTGAACCACAGGTTTAGTAACTGCACCTGGGCACTTAGTTCTTAAGCAGTAATAATATCTATTTTATTCTGTCTGACTTTGACCTTTTTGATATTTTCCTTAGACAATCTACTTCATCTTGATTCATCGTCATTCCAGGATAGAGGTGTCCTTGGGGCTCTCTCTTAACACTGATATGGTACAGAAGATTTAAAATCAGGTATTGTTTTGGGTCCCTTTTTCCCACCAAAATGAAACACACAGACTAGAACTGAATGCCTTTTATTTTTTCCCCCCTTATGTGATTTGTCTTAATATTATGATTCTTTCAGCTGATGTTCACAAGGAATAGAGTCACGTGATGTATGAAGGCAAACACATACACTTCTCTGAGGTTGACAATAAGCCCTTGTGCTCATATAGCCCCAAACTGTGCAAGCAGAGGCGACTTAACGGCTACGCCTTCTGTATCAGACACGTTCTGGAGGACAAGACTGCCCCCTTCAAGCAATGTGAATATGTGGCCAAGTATAACAGCCAACGCTGCACCAACCCCATCCCCAAATCTGAGGATCGTAGGTGAGTTGTGGTTACCTGTTACAAAGTGGTAAGTGGCCGGGACATAGGCATGAGTTTTCTTTTAAGATGCTGCCTAGTTTCAGAGTGAGGAAGGAGCTGACCTAAGTGCATTGAATTCCAGGAGGGAATTTTCTAACAGTTTTAACATCAGTAAACTGTATTTTATTTTCTGTGAGAGCCAAGTACTCAGGAGACAATAACGTGCTGCCAAGGAAGTTTCTGGGAGTTTTTTACTTTTCTCAAATAGGCTATAAACTGTGGATCAAACCTACGATGCACTACCTGCTGTTCTAATTAATTTGCTCTGTCACTCACACTATATGCTCTTAGAAAGGCCTGCTTGTTTGGCCAGCTGTGCCAAAAGCATACTTCCATCTGCTTTTTCATGACAAACGATTGAAAATGCATACCTTCTGGGCTTTGGGAGCAGTGACACATGGGGGCAAATCCAGAATTACAATTCAGTGTTTGTGATTTGGTATTGATATGTAGTGTTGTATTACTGGATTAAAATAAATACTTCTTGGTAACAGATGAACCAGATGGGAAAGTGATGTCCACTCCCATTTCTTCTTTGCTTCCCCGCTTTATCTTCCCCTCTCTTCCCAAATAGAGATGCCCAGGGTGCCCAGGTATTAAATGCCTTGCAAGAGATAGCACTTGCAGTTGTTGGAGAGCTGGGAATTTAGACCAGATTTACTGAATTGCAGCCCATACTGCAACCACAAGGGCATTTTTCTTTGCTTTTTAAGGCTTTATGAACACCAGTGTCATTGGTGTTGCTTGGGTTGAAATGGTAGAATTTGTCTTGTCTTGCCTGCCAGGTATATATTATGACTTCACTTTTTCAGTCATTGTTGCATGCTTTGCCTGCAGCACGGTATTTAATTAATGTGTATGTTAAGTATCTGAGGTTTGATCTGTTAGAAGCGATTTTTCTAACCTAAAATATAAACAAAATATGCCAAAAGAGTCAAGCCACCATTCACTGACCTTTCACATTATGAGCTGCTATTCAATAACCTTTTGCATTATTAGTAGTGTTCCCACTGTGCCCTACATATAACTTCCTTCTCAGCTCACAGCTCCCTCTCTTGTCTGAAACAACAGTTGGACTGTGCTCTAAATTAACTTGCACTTCACCTGCCATTTCAGTTGAGGAGACTGATGAAGTGAGAAAAAACCATGAATGTTTGTCAAAAGCTGTAGGGCAAATGCTCAAATGGCACAAGATGAATAACTTTAAGCTGTAATTTGACAGTCGGTGACTGTTTCTTTGCTGCTGTACAATTGAGGCTCTTTGGAAATAAGCTTGCAGAAATGGGCATGGGAATTGTTAGCACAAATGGTATGCTGTAATTTCAGATGCAGGAGCTGACTTGAACCAGAGTTGCTGTTTACCAAGGGTCATACTTAAAAACAATAGAAATAATACTACTTAATGACACTTTTTTAGGTCTCATATGTTGCCATGGAATTTGAGATTTTTCTTTACACCTTGAATTGAGTTCACACTTTGTTCTTTTTGATTTTTCTCAAGTTAAAGTGAAGTGTGGTCATGACATCTGGTGTATGTTATATTAGAATAATTCAACTGCATGTCGAGTGTCATATTACAGTACTTGAAGAGGACAGCAGGTGTCTGAAGGAGAAAATAAACTTTTAATTTCAAATGAGAGGATGTGATAGTTTGAAAGAATATTTTAAAAGACTGCTTCTTAGGGCAAGGCTTAATTTTAACAATAAAACGTAATGAATGCTAGTGATAAGACTGTGTCTGCTCTAATCTTCCTCTTTTTTGGCAGGCAAACCTGTATCTGTTTCTTAGGTGACTTTTTTCACACTCCATTTGATATAAAGATCTTTGCTATGTCTGAGGTCTTCACTCATAGCTTTTAATTTTCTGTGTACAAAATTGCTGTCAGATGGTCATTTTGTCACAGTTGTAGACACGTAACTGTACATGATCAGAAGCAGGCTGTATGATGCTCTGACAGCTATCTTTCTGGATACTTTTAAAGATGATAAAAAAAGAGTCTTAACAGGACACATGCATTACATGTCAAAAGCTTCATAGTCTGTCCACAGATAATTAAAAAAATTATCACTTGACCCCAGACAAATGAGATGCTACCAGCCACAAAGATATTTAATATGCTCCCTTATTAGTAGATTTCTTGTTAACCATTAACATTCTGCAAATTAAATCTATTAATAGCGCATGACTTCACTGCCTTATTTGAAGTCTCATTTCTCTATTCGCTATCTTGCTTTTTTTAAAGAGTCTGCATGGGGTGATACAGACATGGGGTCTGTACATGTATGCCCTCTGAATATGTTCCTGATTCTTTCTTATCCAAATATATTCATAGATACTGAAATTCAACTTCACTTTTAAGTCAGGGTTATTACAATTTAGCTGGGTTAAATGCCATTTTATCTCTAATTCTTCTCTTTCAAGAGAATCTTTAAAATATTTTGTTAAACTGGAAAGCCTCTTGTATATTATTTGGATCTACCTTTAAATAAGGAACAGAACGCGATACTGGTCTGGGATGTACTGAGAAGCAGAATGCAGTTGTATGTGGAAAGCCATGGCCTGGGATGTACTGGGAAGCAGAATGCAGTTGTACATGGGAAACTGTCCAGCTGAAGCTTTCACAGCCTGTCACCTTTTGTGTGTCTCATGTTACGATCATTTTAGTGAATATCAACCCACTTCTCTTAACCATATGCACTCATTGCATTCAACTTCACCTGCACAAAATAAGTGCCTTTGTCACTGAGTAAGGACGGGATGGAAATTAAATATTCAATGTGATCCTGTTAGCTGGGGATAACTCACAGGCAGGTTATAGAAGTGATCAATTGAGCCACTAAAAGGGTCACATCAGAATTGGTTCTCATAGGGCCAGCTTGACCTTAACAGGTTTCACACTCAGAGCTTTGTGGAAGGGCCTGTGCTACTTACAGGTGCTGTTCAGTCTTCCCAGTAGTCTGTCTTCCATGGTTGTGGGTTAATCCCAGCCAAAGCACAGGGTTGTACCAGCTACATGGAAGAAAACTAACTATCCCAGCCAAAACCAGGAAAACTACTAATGCCTTTCCTGGCACTACATCTGATCCAAAGTGTTTATTGCCTTAAGTCAGCTGGCCATAGAGGAGTTCCAGCAGAGTCAGTTAGTATCTGCAGCACTGTGTAAAGTCAGAGCCCGTTTGGACCAGGGCCAACAAAAAAGCCACCCTAGAACTTGAAGGATGGGGAAGTTGGTGTGTATGCCTGCCTGGCTCTGCATGGGACTAGCTAGAGCCTGACAAGGCCAGGGTTGGGTTGGTGCTATTAAATTGTCTAGTCAAAACTGCCTATGTGTAGTCTTCTCCAGCCAGAGAAAGACTTAAGTGCTCTTCCCAGTTTCTTTTTGCTTCTTTTACTCCAAGGTGCATCAGCCTCAGTTGTGCTGAAAGGCAGAAAGTTAAGAGCCTAAAGCACAGAGCCAACTCAGTGTGAACAGGAGTCTGCAAGTGCTTGTGATCTATATTTTCATTATGTTGTTCATGTTCAGAGGTGATGCCTGCATAAGATAAAGTTGATCCAGTGATGCAGTATTGTCAGTTGTAAGAGCCAAAGCTTTATTCTGTGCCATATAAAAATGATTCTGTTACAGTTAAATGAACAAGCAAAACCCTTGCTAGCCTGAAACTCAGAGAATGTTATCAAGCTTCCTACCTGTTTATTTACCTTATCTATCATTTGCTTTCTCTTTGTTTTTCACAATGAAAACACACAAGCTAGTTTTACCTTCTCACGTTGGCACAAGCACAAAGTGGCAATATTTAAGTTCTGAACAATAGGAAGGAAGGAGTCACATGCAGCACAGCTCTCTTTTTGCCAGAATTAGAGAGGGGGAAAAAATTCCATTGTGTTTTTGTCTGTTTATTGTTTTGTTTTCTGTCATACTAAAAGTGCAGTTGCAGCTGATCTCAGTCTTGTTCAAACAAAATACTTTAAAAGTGCTTAATTTTAATTTTGGGGATAGTGCTATTGACTTTCAGGAAAGCTTTGTTGAGCCCTCATTATATAATTTTATTTTTAGAAGTGTGTATCTCACTATGAATTTACAGTATTCCAGTGTGTTCTAATAAGGATTTCACACATCGCTGGCTTTCAGCTTGCCTCATCTAGATTTATTTATTGCTTACAGTTGAATTATTTAGACAATAATAAGTAGCTGTACTTTTCAGCCTTTTCTGATTTATGAGTCCTTATGGGTGTGGATGCTTCAAGAAGCTACATATATGGAGATTGTTAAGGAGCATATATGAATTTGCTTTTTTGGGTTTTTTTTTTACCTTTTATGGACCCTTTAGAAGCAATTCACACATTGTTTCTTTAGGGGTGGTTCAACAAGTTGGAAGTTACTAAACTGAAGTGTTAAACTGGGGGGGGTGGGGGCTGTGGGTTTGGGCTTTTCTGCTGTTTTTTATTCATGAAGACCAGGAATAATTTAATTTTAACCTGTTTGTTCAAAAAAAATCCTAACTTTTCTTGGGTTCATACTGACTGGATTTTGAAGAATACCTTCATGGGTATTTCCTTATCTTGTCCATAGATACATTGATATAGGCATCACTCTTTCCCCATATCTTTGTTTTCGTCTATAAGCTGCACATTATTGATGGAATCCTGCAAGGCAGAAGTCCTGATTGCTGGTGGCATTCTACAGAGGCAGAAGGGGCCTGCCTGTGTGAAACAGGAAAAGGATAAGATCATAGTTTCTACATTTCTATTAACTACTTATTTTAATCAAACAAAGATTAATTGTTTTCTTCTTAGTATGTTTTTTTTTTTTATCTGTGGCCATAAGTTGCAACTCTTCTGTTTTAATTTTCATTACATACTTTCTGAGGCTTTTTTCCCTTTATTTTTCTTTTAATAACATGACTTTCAAAGCTTTTTTTAATGCATGTATTAGAAGAGTTTAAGATCCATGTTTGTGGATTCTATGTATACATATTCCTGTCATTGTGTAAACATTTTCTAGCAGCAGAGAACTTCTTCTAAACTAGGTTTTTGTTTGAAGAACATTCAGCTAATTCTCTGGCTACAAAATTCATCATATTAAACTACTGTTAAATATTTATGCTACTTGTTCATCAGGTGCAAATAGTGACCCTTCTCAGCAGGTGTCTGTAGTGAGATTGTCTATATAAGAAATTGCTCCCTGCTACAGTGGAATTCATAATTATACTAATGTGTGTATTGATGAAAATGTTAGCTACTTCCAGTGAAAGAACAGTCAAGTGGAAGGAAGTAGTCCTCAATGTACTTTTTCTTGGGAGCTTTTTGAATGATCAGATTTAATGGCTTGAGTTCTTGCTGGTTTATGTGTCAGACAGTCCATTTGTTTTGTTCACTTTGTTTTGTGAGTATTACCCTGTTAATAAATGTTTTGAATGGTTGTGGGTGAATTTCCTATGAGTAATGAATGAAGACTTTTATATCTTGAGATTACAAATTGTCACTTGTAAGTTTTGTTTTCTGTTACAGGTTGGGAACACCACAGTTATCTGTTGTATTTGAAGCAGTTATGTACACTTCTCATAAAACCTCTTGTGTTTCAGTCTGTATTCACATGAGATTGGGGTGACTTCCCTTAGTGATGTCTGTTTTCTTCAGAGTTTACTTACAGGAGTTGAGTTAGTCACTGACTGCTTTTACTTTTCAAAGGTACTGCAACAGCCACCTGCAGGTACTTGGCTTTATACCGAAAAAGGAGAGGAAGAAAAAGAATGATCCCATAGAGGAGGTAAAGGTCAGGCATCAGATGGATGCTATGGCCTTCAGTCTGACAGTGCCCACCCTGGCCTTGAAGATGCCCAATGGACTGGATGGGATGTCCCTCTCCCCTCCAGGGGCTAGGCTTCCTCTCCACTACCTGGAGGCAGAATTAGAAGACCCCTTTGCTTTCAATGAGGAGGATGATGACCTAAAGAAAGGGGCAACGGTGAGGAAAAAGTTGCAGAGCAAGTTGGCCCAAAACCGGCAGCGCCAGAGAGAGACAGAGATTTTAAAAGTTCGCCAAGAGCACTTTAGCCCCCTTCCTGCACCTTTGCAGCAGCAGCCTCTGCAGCAGCAGCGCTCCCATCTGCCACCTTCATCAGCTTCGTTAAAGCAGACAGGGCTACCGCAGGGCGTAGTCTGCAAGTCACCTCAACCTCCGAACACCAGCCTACCAATGCAGGGAGTGGCACCCACCACACACACTATAGCACAAGCCAGGCAGTTGTCTAACAAGAGACCTCTGCCTCTCCTGCCACCCGCTAGGGCTCCTGTCACGGACCCTCCAAGGACTGATCGGGTCCTCATGAAAGCCACAGCCTTCTCTCCGCACTTGTCCTGCATGAGCCGGCTACAGAGACTGGTGAAACTGTGCACTCGAAAACAGCAGCTGGAGACTGATCTGTTTCCACATTTAGGTGGGTAGATAATAGATGCACTGCCACTTCTTTTTTTTTAACTTGAAATCAGAAGACAAAAGGGAAATGTCTTCCTAGCTCTGTCCTGCATTTGTATGTTGTCCTGACAAATAACCCTGACAAGGTAATCTGTCGGTGTTTTCTTTAGCCCTTTGTTGCTCAGGCAATGCCTGGACCCATCCAGTATGGTTCACAGCATTTTGCTTGTTTCTTAATGTTCTGTTAACTGTTTAGAAAATCAGTCAGAAGTGTAGAGAACACTGCTTGGATGATACAGACGTTGTATAGAATGTTTGCAACTCCAGTAATAAAGGTGGTGCCACCTGTACCTACACAAGCGAGCATTAGCTGTGTGACAAGTGCACATGACAAAATGAGCGAAAGTAAAAATTTGGAGATTTGCTCCGTCATTCTCTGCAGATCCAAATTTCCAGTTGACTGGGAAAATTGGAGCGCAAGAGAATTTTTCTTGACGGGGCCTGTTGGTGTACAGAATATGGATGAGCAAAAGCAAAACACTACTGCAGGAGGGCAGCACCGTTACAGAAGGTAATTGGAGAAGTGGAGTCATGTCCACATTCCAGAGTAGGAATAGTTTCCCTATTATTGTTTAGGAATCATTACAACCACTTGCTGCTTGAGAAAATGTAAAATAATATAAGCAACTTGCTGCTAGGGCAGTAGTACTCTCTAAAGCGTTAAAAAGGTGGCTGATCTCATGGCTTATTTGTCTGATTATGAATACAGACCTAGGTAGACCTAGATAAACTTGTTTTCTCCCTCACCTTCCAAAGTCACCTTACTTTTCTGCTTAGTTTTAGACTGAACTTTTCTAACAAGTAAAATACTGATAGTGATAAGAGAAATGGGAATCAGTGGGTGATATTAGAGCAGGAATGCTTTTTATGATGGGCCTTTCTTTAAAAGAAAAAAAAAAAGACTTCAAATAAATCTGGACATTCTTTATACAACATCTTATTTAATTGCAAACATCTATAATTTTTGCTATTTCAATTAACCTTTTTTAATTTGCTATTAAGATCTGTCCTTTGGTACTCAGGGGATAGCTTGGTTATTTGTTCAAAAGATAATTAGCATCCCATAGCATGTCTGCAAAGGAGGTTGGTCTTCAGAAAACCTCTTTGATGGTCCTATATATAATGCAGGTCTTCTGAGGAATGGCAACTCCAGAGGCACTTCTGAGTGTCACAGACCCCAAAAGCTTAGAAAGTGACGACCCATGTTTTGAGAGACTGTAGAAACACCACTTTCTGTGTTTAAAGTTTTACATTCCTAAGTGGTGAGGAGAATACAGTTTCCTGAAAAAGAGGCATAGTACTAAAACTGATTAGACCTATGAATATGTGCATCTGCATAACTGTATGTGTATGCAGTTAGAACATTTTCTATTTGGCAAAGTAACAGAATTCACATATTAATTATGTGAGAGTGGAAAATACATTTTTTATTCATTCATAATATGCCTTTTTATTAAGGACTAGTTATGCTGGTTCAGAGAATTTCAGGATTTCTTTTTTGTGACAGAGTAACACTAGAGATGACTACACAGAATCTTTAAAAAGATGCAGCTAGTTTTATATGTACCTACATCACAACCAAGTAATTGGATATTAATGTAACTGCAGTCTTCAGTGTGAGTATAGCTGAATCTGGATTAGATTTTATTCCTTCATTTCTGCAGTGCCCATAAGAAGCAATACAGTGCAATCTCTGGTATTATTTTTAAACCTTAGGTAAATAATTTCTTATGTGGTAACAATTGTGGGCATCTTTATCCCGTTATTAAGTTGAGTTTTTTCATTCCTTAATGGAAGGGGTGGGAGTTAACAGTTAAGTTGAAGGTAAATTCTGGCATTTTCTTAAATGTCTTAATAGATTGGAATTTATTTCAAATGAATATCTTGAAAATAGGAATGAAGAATAGAATTTTCAGGATGCTGAAGTTCCTGAAAAATACGGTTTCTGATATTGCTGGTTTATGTTAAAGAGTTGCTTCTCAATGATGAAGGTGCTCCTGCTGATGGGTGGTATTCTAAGTGTGTGTGTCTAACTCTGAAAGTAGGTGATCAAGTACTGATGCATTTACCAAACTCAAAGCATCTGACTTAGAATCATCTCAGATAGAGTTGTTTAGCTTATTTTTAGAAAAAATAAAGCGCTCCTTAACTCTATCCCAACTACTGCTCCATTTTCAGGGAGCCCACAAGGCAGTCAAAACGCAATAATGCTGGCTTGTAAATGCAGGTATGGGATTTTATCCCACATGCGGCAAGGAATTGGCAAGGATTCCACTGGATGTGGTAGAGAGAATAGGAAAAACTGCAAAAGGTGAATCTCCAGATAAACTGTTCCTGAGAACTTGCTGGACTTTGTTTCTGGCTCTCCTGTTCAATTGTGTTTAGCTTGACTACCTGAGACTGCTGGTGCATGCAATAAGTTGATCCTACTGCATCATCATTAAGCAAAAGCATGCTGCTTAGCAAAAGTGCAAGAGCATTTGCATCTCTCCCTTTAGCTCTCTTTTCATTCTAATGTATGCATTTGGCAGACAATTACAGAGGCTGAGCAGAGGAACATTCTGTGTAGCTGAGTATCTCTGTCCATGCTGTTCTGTTTTGCAGTTTTCCTATTCTCCCTCTATTCTGGCACAGAGCAGGGGTCAGAATATGAGCAGAAATGAAAGTGGCCTATTTAGATCATATAGTATTAAAAATTACCAGGCACTCATTTCCTCATGGCAGGGAGTTCTCTGTTACCTCTTCTGTAAAGGTCTCGTGTGCTTGGTATGAAAGCTGGAATATTTTTCTGTGGTTGAGAAAGCTGGTGATCTTGCTTCCACTGCTTCTGGATAAAGAAGCCAATAAGGATTTTAAAAGGAAAACTCAAATTTGACAAGAATCAGTGCGTACTGCTTGCACACTGTAATGGAGCTGTTACTGTAACTTTTCTTGTATAATTGAGAATATTATATGACTTTTTCAAACACAGTTATGCTTGTGACTATGCTACACATTCATCTTCTGTACCATAGTTTGCTCAGAGACTTGTATGAGGTAGATACACTTCCCATCCAGCTTTCATGTTTTCAATTCCCTTAGGGCTGGATTGGTCTGAAGACAGTGGAGAAGAGTTGGAAGATTCAGAGCAAACCTCCCCTTACCAGGTTGCATGGTCTATCCGAGAAACCCTTGGCTATGATAGACATGGGTGAGTATAATTCTTTAGTGTTCATGTTGGCACTGGTGGAATAAATCATGTAAATGTGAGCTTCACTTCAAATGGAGTTAGTAGAATTTAAGCACCTGTTCAAGTGCTTTGCTGAAACAAAGGATTGTTTGAACTCATTTGTTTGTAAGAACTATGAAACAGCTTGTCACCTTCTGTCCCAGTTTCCACCTAACCTTTGTGCAGTCTGCTATCAGAAGGATGCATCAGGAAATAATTCAAGCTTATTTGCCTAAATTTAATTGAGTTTGTTTGGATTTATTCATTAGCTGGCATGCCTTGCTGAGTAGAGGTAATTCCTGAATTAGAACCAAATGAAAGTAGTTGCCATTGGTTTCTTGTCTTTTGTGCTGTCTGTGAATGGCTTTATTAGTAAACTTGTTACATTTTACTCTTTAATCTTTACAGTAATTATGCAGGATGATGTTTTAATGTAGGGGTTTTTTTTTAAGGGTAAGGCACTTTTCATAATTAAGTGTTGAATAAACCTCTGTCAAATAGTTGGGAGCTTGAGAGGAAGTGTTATGACTGAGGGGATAAGCAGAGCTGGTGCAGAAAGACAGTGTTCTCCATATGCTGCTACATCATAAATCTGAACTTACAGAGGAATATGATAATATATGTCTATTAATGTAAACATTTTAAATTGCAAAGTTAAAGCAAAGCATCCCAAGCATAGTATTTTAAGAGAACTGAAGCATGTTGATAACAAAAGGAAATTGGCGTCTCAATAAAATTTGTACTTTTTATAACTTGATTCTCTTTCACTATGAAACTGGACTTTTTGAGACTACAACTCTCTCCCTTTGTTTAGTTTTTAAATATCACAGTTAGAGTAATGATGTTAAAGAAATGTTATTTTGTTGTTACATGAAAATTCTGAAACTTACCAGCACTTCTCACCGTCTCTAAAGTCTGCCCACAAGGTGAACAACTTAGCTCTATCTCTGTCATGAGGACAAACACCAGGATGTTACATACAGAGAGCCTTCAGTGAATCAAAGCTGTGTAGACTTCACTTTTTACAAAGAAAGGGTTTTTCCTGTTATGAATGGCCATTGTTATTTAGGGCATCAGCAGTCAGAGAGAGAGTGAGCTTTCACAAACACTAATTTTAACTTAAAGACAACTTTTAAATTAACTGTTTTGGGAAAACATGAACAGGCTTTCAGACTTTTAAATCATACATAATTTTCAGAGTAGATGTATCTGTTAAATAACTTCACTTGCACTTGTCTCTCTTTGACATTTGATCTGGTTTTCCCATAGCTCCCCTTTTTTTTGTAAACTTATAAAGGTCATCTCTGTGTGTTCTGTCTTCTATTTGTCTTAACTTCCTTCAGATTCTTCCTACTCTTTTCACATATTGAGGGAAAAGAATAGCTTGCTTTGACGTTTTCTGTTCCATTTGAGCATTTTTTGCACCTCAACTAAACACTGTCTTAACTAATCATGATGGATAATTTTTTGTATGGTACTAGCTGTTTTTTTACTTCCCATTAGCCTGCCCAGTGTTAGCTCTTTAACTACTTCCTAATTTTGTTTATAGATAAATATTGATGCATTCACTTGATGTCAGCCTTCTTAAACTTTAATTCCTATTCTGCAAGCTTCTGTAACAGCATCTATTACCTGTAATGTTTCACCTTTACGCTTGTGCAGTGTGGTCTGGCTGCTGCTAAAAATGAATTAGCTCAGGCTATTTCTTGGGTGATTTGAGTTGTCAAAATGACTCTGTCTTGCTAATCTGGAGTGGTGGCTCCTACCTTAGTAAGACAATGACTTGTTAAGAGTCTGAATTTTACCAGAAAACCAATGGAGATTGTTTCCCAAAACCTTTAGATTCTGAAATCACATACCTAAATTTACAGGAGTTTGCTTTCTTTTTTTCATAGTAAAATGAAAGCTATTTTTTCCTCTGTTCACTTGTGTTTGAGCTCATGGTCCTTGTGCAAGAGGGATAATTCTCCACCAGCTAAACTTCTTTCTGCCTTTTTCCATTCGACTTTGTGGAACACAGTAGGAGTGATGCTTCTCAGAACAGATCACTAAAAGAAAGCCAAGAATCAATTTCTTTGCTACTGGACAGCTTGTTCTCAGCATTTCTGGTTATCTGATTGTGGGGGTAATTTTCCAACTTCTTGCTGAACTTCTTTAAGCTGCTCTTAAGCTATGAAAAATTCACCAGATTGGTTTAAAATTCATGTCTTAACAGTACTGTATTTTGGAGTTCGCCTGTATCCTGGCCTTTCAATCTGTAGAATTCATGTTGTTGCAGTCGTTTGTGTAAACACAGGGCAAACGTTTGCTTTTATTATTCTGTCCTTTAATTTTGAAAAATTGAGGTTCCTGTGTCACAGGGTTCCAGGATGCAGTGCTTCAAGGCAGGCGTGTTTATGTTCAAATAGTAGTGCGGGAATTGGCACTGAACACAGCGCAGACAGGAATTCTCCACAGGAGCAGTGATTTGGAGGGAAAGCAGGGGCTGTTCCCAGCCATAGATTAGAGAAGCTTCCCCCCAGATGATTTAATTACTGGGTCTTGCAGCTTAGAAAGTGCTGAAAACCAGCTGACTTTGAAACAAAGTGGTTTTTTACTTCTTATGCTGAAATACAGGTAAAGTTAGCATTCCAAGTAGCGAGTTTGAAAATGGAGTCTGCAGGTTGAAGGCCTGCCTCATACCAGCCCACTCAAAGGAGGAAATACCACCACTGTATTGTCAAAGTTCTATTTAGAAGCTCCCTGTAACTAGGAGAAGTAAAAGGAAGATGGGAAGGTTCTTCAAATCCCTCCTTACAGAGGGTTTTGAAGTATAGCTGTTGAAGTGTCTTAGACTAGAGAGTGTTCTGGTTCCCTGGAGGTACCTGGCTGCTCCCCATTACCCTTTTGCTCTTCCTTTCTGCTGCTTCATGCTGCCTTCATTTTCTTCATGAGCACGCAGTGATGATTCTCCTGATGTTTACATGTGACAATCTTAAAGGGAAGGAGCATTTTGGATTATCAAATGGTTTGCGTGCACTTTCATAGGAATGAAATGCCACACGTTAAGTTGAACTTCTGAAGTTTTGTATGCAGCTGAATAGAAGTTGGTAAACTTGTTTAGGAAAAGACAACAAGGAAAGTACCTTTCAGTTTCAGTACTTGTCTAATGAAGAAAAAGGAAACAGTTTTATTGTGATATTTTTTAGGTTTCTTTAAACATATAGTTATGTTTTCTTTAATGTTGCTGACCTGGAAACAGAATTCTGAATAGACTTTTAGAAACTGCCTCAAAATAGTCCTTTGCCCATTGCAGGCATGATTTCTTTCTATGTCTTGTATGTGTGTTTTCATCTACTTCCTTAAAAATGATCTGGCAAACTGCAGTTCAAAATATTGTAACATAGAATGACTTTTCTCTGTCTATTTCAATAAGAGAGAAGTAAAAAGTCTCAACTATACAGACACCTGCATTAATAAACCATCTTTTCACCCAGAAGAAACACTGAGGAATATTCCTGTCTTTTTAAAAACCTAATTTGTAACCATATTTAAAATTAAATCAGTATGTATGCATCTTCGTTTAAAAATCTTTGCCCAGAATCTGAGACCTTAAACCTACCTATATCTAATTGATCCCATCCGTATATATTAAATAGCACCCAATTAGATTTTTCTAAACAGGTTGGTTTTCCCTGTGGCCATTCTTGCTATCCCTGATCTTTCCATTGACAATGTTAAGTTGTATTTCTTGCTAGGCACATAACTGCAGAGGTTAATTTCTCGTAATTTATACCTCTAGAAAATTACCTGTATTCTGTTTTAACGAACAAAATACGTAGTATGGTTGACTTTAGATAACATTATATAAAAATGTGTTTGTGTCAAGGCGGTGTTTGCTCCTGTGAAGTCTTTGTGGGTAGCCTTAGTGGAGATGGATGCAGTCTCTTATATTTGGCCTGCATGTAAATAGAATAAGAGTTTCCAGAAAGGAAAGTAGGTCTTAGTCATACTGCCTTTCAGGGACAGCTGTACTGCCTCCATTTCTGAATCTTGCTTTATTTAGTAAATATCATGGCTGGTATCTTGCATCTCTTCTGTCATCAGCTAGTTGGGGGTATGCTTTGCTCTGCACAGGTTTGGATGTAAGCGCATTCAGTGTCACTGGCCAAACTCTGCAGTCTGAACCCTGGGAGCTTTTAATTTGCTTCTTTTGTTTGGACTTGGTTCTTTCCCCCTGCCATTCCTTTGTTTCACAGGTAGGGAAGTTAGCAGAAAGTTTCTCTGCTGTAAAGAAAAACTGAACAAACTCTGCTTTGCTCGGATTCACTGCATGAGCTTTGTTGCTCCATGAGCAAAAATTAATCATTCTACAAACTAGAATTCTTGTTGTGGAGGGCTTCTGGGTAGCTTCATAGGCCTTGTTGTTTTAACAAGTCCCAGTGATGGTTTTATTATTACATGATTTTTACTTCATTTAACTGAATGTGTTGTCATGGTTTGATGGTCTTGCTGATATGCACCTGGCCATACAGAAAGCCAAGATAAATGGGAAAAGGCTTTCTTAAGCAAACAAAGAATTGGACAAGTCCTTCATCTGATCACTGCTTAGCATTGGTCTGATTTTTCTCTCCGTGCCTTTGGAGTTAAATATACATTTCTTCTCTGTGGCTGTATTGTAACTCAACTGTAACTCTGCAGCAAGGGGAAAGCAGTATCAATTGCTAGGTGTGTTAGGAGTGTATAGTGGTTGAGAAAGGAATATGCTACCTGCAGGAGTAAGAGGAACTGGAAAAAGTCAGCAGTTTTGGTACTTGTTAATATTTGACCATCTTTTCCAGCATGACCTTTCTTCAATAAGTTTCCACTGCATAGCTCCCCACCCTTGTCCTCTCCATTAATCACACTTTGATTTAAGAGTTTGTCTCATTTGCTGAGACATATACAGTAAATAAAGGTTAACAGTATAGATTTTTTTTTTTTGAACAGCAGGCTCCAGACATTTAAATGTGTCAGACTTCATGATGAATTGACGTAATCTCTAATAATGACATACTAAGAAGGGCAAGTACCTTTAGAATTCAAAAAGAATTCTGCTGTCACTGTTTCTCAAGCGTCCCTGCCTGATTTCAGCCTTTAGGTGTTTGTGGGGCTAGAAGGTGGATACCAACTTAACCTATCTATTAAAATGACAAATTAGTTTCCTTGGGAAAAAAAAATGAAAGTCCTTAAATCCTATTTGTTTTTATCTTCCCTTCTTTAGGTGCAGTGATGACGATGCAGATGACAGGAGTTCCAGGGTGACCAGACTTTGCACTTACTTTCAGCAGAAATACAAGCACCTCTGCCGCCTGGAGCGGGCAGAATCTCGTCAGAAGAAATGCCGGCACACACTCCGGAAAGCCTTGCTGCAGGCGGCCAGCAGAGAGCCGGAGCGTACTGGGCAACTGATACAAGAACTCCGAAGAGCTACATGTGCTCATACCAGGTTAGACCTTCCCCTGTGACTGCAGTAATCTGGGGTCTGGACAGGGTGGAGATGGACAGAATATCCAGCAGCTGAAATGCTGAACTCTGAAACTGGTAGGCATGCACAAGGCAGAAAATCCTCATAAATGCCATCGGTGGAGTAAAATAACCATGGCATACAGGGCTTTCCATGAAGAGAGCCATTCTTCAGCTTTGTGCTTTAAAACATGGGTTGTTTGTTCAGCAGTACTGGGGTCCGAGTCCTTAAATGTTACAAAACAAGTTAGTGACCTGCTAAAATTTATTCTTACGAATTAATCTATGTATTTTGGCTGCCTTCAAATACATGGTACTTTACTAAGGCCAGTACTTTAGAAGGTGTGCAGTCTGGTTTGCAGGTCACTGCTTCAATTCAGATTTTGTTTTCCAGACAGCTTTTTCTGAAAAGTCTGTACCTCCTCTTAATTATCTTCCCAGCAAATCAAGCTTCAGTTCATGCTTTTTGTTAGATTTAACTCAATCTAACATTAAATGAAACCTGGCAATAGAATAAATATCTTCTAACAACTCTGAAGGTTACCTTCTGTGGGAATTCTGTCTAGATAATGTCAACATCCCTCCAGCTCTCAGCATACTGAGAGTTGGTTGGTTTGTATTTGTGCAGGAGCAGAGTAAGTCTGAACCCTGGTGTTATGTCTGGGGTATCAGCAGCATACTTTTGCTGTTGTAGTTTTCCTTTACAGGATGTGTGACTGTGGGGCTAGAGAGCCTAATGTGAGAGGCAGGCTGGAATAGGGTACTGAGAGTATATTCTGGTTATGGGATGCTTTTGTTTCTGGACAGCAGGCTATGGTACAAAGTTGTGTAAATGCCTTCAAACTTAAACTACAGCAAAACCCTGCCAGAACTCACAAACTTTTGCTGTTTGGTTTGGGTTTTTGTGTAGGTTTTTTTGGGTTTTTTTTCCCATTATTTTTGTCTTCTGTTTTGCAAAAAGATTATGTTGTTTTTGTAGACTGAGAAAGCCAGGTATGCCAGTCATCACTGCTGTGGTTAATTTGAGTAATCACAGTCTTTTCAGTTATGAAATTTTTCACAGGAGTGATATTGGTAACTTAAACTTTACTCAGTCAAAGTGCAGTCGATGACAGAAATGGCTGAAGGAAAACAGTCAGGCTGCAGACAGCTTTTTGTCAACCTAGAAAGCAACGTGTACAGAGGTGAAAGTCAGCCCTGGAATCGCCAGCTTTGTCTACATGAAGGTGAAAAATGCCTCGAGAGCAGGCCAACACCAAGCAAGCTGTGTAACGCTTACAGTACTCATCCACACTGCTGTCTGGTCGCCTGCTTGCAGCTCAGGCTCAAAGCATTGAGGCTGTGCTGAGGGAGCACTCAGCTCTGGGCACCTGCTGGTGGATTGGGCTGTAGCACGTTGTTGAAGGAGAGCTTTTATCCATGTTGAGCACAGTCAGGTTCTACCACTCCAGAGATCAGTCTAAGTTTGTTTGAGCACATGCTTGCATGTAAGCTCTGGGGATGCTCGGCATGTTTTGATTTATGAACAGGCTTGGAAGTGCACTTGACTGCCCATCTAGGCATACTCAGTACATGGTATTCTAGAGGCTGACCTCATTTTAAGGGTCACCTGTGTTGACACTCACCTTCTGCTGTCCTTGGCTCTGTTGCAGGGTGTTGTACTGTTTACACAGTAGTAGCACACAGCACCTTTCATTACAATTAAGGCCCTGTGAAATAAGCAATAATCCTGTTACTGCAGTCACGCCTTCGCCTGTCATTGACATCTGTCCCTGTGCAGAAACTGGTAATAGTGTGCACCCATCTGAATCATGACACACACGTGTGTTACAATTTTTCATCCTACTGTTCACATTCAGTGCAGTAGTTTTGCTAACTAACCACCTGAGCCTGGGGTTTTGTCTCTAAATTCTTCTGTGTTTCTTTTCTTTCCAGCACAAGCCAAGTGAGGCAGAGAGATGCAGAACCAACAACCTGCAGTGGGACTTCGAAGGGAGAGCAGTGCACTAACAAGGCCCTTCCATTTACCAGGCATTGTTTTCAGCGTATCCTCTTAACACAGTGTGGGACTTGCATTCAGGCATGGGTGCAGCTCTATTTTAGGGATTTTTGTTTGTTTGTTATGTTTTTGCATTGCCAAATCTGTTTTCACAAAGAAATACTTGTTTCTTAGTGTCTCATCATCACTCTTAACTTGTCTCCATGATTTTGGTCTGTAGACAGTGGAGATAAGTAGCTTGCCAGTGGCACCTCTTATAGTCACATCATTTTACCTTTGTAAGCTGTTTTTGGTGGGTGCACATTAGATGTGAGACTTGATTCTGAAGGCTATAAGCAGGCAGGCTTTTGACCTGGAATACTTAAGAGTTTTGCACTGTCTGTTTTGGTTTTAGCTGAAGAATTGTGCTTTTGTTGGAGTGACTTCTTTTGTTGGAGCTTATAAGTGACTAGTGCTGTTCCAGTAGCTGTCAGGCTGCAGCACCTTTTCAGCTTTTTGGTTTGCAGATGCCTTGTTTTTCTTGGTTAATTTTTGCAGTCTCCTTAGAAGTAGTCTGCAGAGCAGCTCAAAATCTTTCTATGAGAGAGCACCACGGGGTACCGCTGTGTTTGGGATTTGCCTCATGATCCTGATTTTTTTTTTGTTTTTGCTTGGGTTTTTTTGTTCTTGTTTATGGTCTTGCTTGTTGGTGTGCATAAAGCAGAGAAGTCAGGACTAGTGATTTTACCCATATTTATTCCCCTCTGCACTTCCTTCTCAGTAGAAACTGTTTCTCCTAAAATGAACAGGCTCTTGGCTCTGACCCATCAGTAGAAGTCTGACGGCTGGACAGTTCTTAAGGTTTTTCATTTTCTTTGTCCTTTCATTTGCATTTTAACATTTTATGAACGTACAAAGTGATGTTGAGGTATGAGAGCTGTTCAAGATGGAAGAAATGCTTCTAATGTTGTTTGAAAAAAACACAATGCAATACCTGTTTGATTTTTGCTGTAAGTCTGGAAACATTTTCACTCCTGCAAGGGATTTTTCTGAAGGAAATCTCAGCAAGCTTACATTTGGATTTACTTGACCTTTCTGTCTGATTGCACATCTTTTTTTCAGAGGAGCAGGAAGGATCTTGAAACTTCTTTGTCTGTGCTCTAAAGATAAATGCCAAAAATGTACCTTAAAAGATTGAATTAAGAAATACTCTTTCTTTAATGTTTCAGTATAGATTGTCATTAGTCTGTAAGGAAATAGTCCTGTTGACTACACTGTTCCAACTGCTTCTATTGATGTATTGATTAAAACTCCAGGAAAAGGCTTCTTTTTGCTAAGAACTCATTAGTGAAATGACTGCTTCTGTAAAACTATCTCAATATATAATAAAATCATTAGAGATTCTGCATTTATGCAGTTTTTCACTTTAAAAGTTAGGTTTGAGCTTTACCTAGCTTTGAACTTGCATAACAAAGTTAAGCTACTCATTAAAAATAGCATGTATGGACAGGTAGAGTTGAAGGCTCTGATCTTCATCAGATTGATAAATCAAAGGGCATTCCTCCATCGTTGCCTTCTGTGTTATTCCTGATTCAGAAATGTACAGATATCTTATTGAACCGTTCTCAGCAGCTCTTCTCAAGTTGCACAGCCAAGTTTGCAGATGGTCAGCAGTGCTCTGTGCCAGTTTTTGACATTACACATCAGACACCTCTGTGCGAAGAACATGCCAAAAAAATGGTAAGTGCAAAGCCAAAACTGTAATTTATATATTTGTATATTGGGATGATCAGGAGTTTTAACCCCAGTCTTTCTGTGAACACTTGCTCGACAACTAGGAAGTTTATCAACTTAACAGCTTGTTTCCTTTTATTTCTCCTAAGAGAGTAAAACATGCCAAACATTCCCATTTAGTATAAGGTATGTTGTGGAAATCTTTTACATACTTTTGAGGATATAGTAAAAGGTGCATGAGAATATCCTTCACTGGAAGAAACCTGGTTCATCTCTTGAATCGAGAAATAGAAAATCACTGTGAGACGTCCTGTGGTTATTTGGGCTCACTCCTGACCATTGGATCTAAATATAGGATGAGTGTGGTGTGGGTAAGAACACTGCTTCTCAAGCAGTCTCAGTACAGGGGGCCCAAAATATTTTCTAGAGGAAGTGTAGATAGCAGTTACAGGCATACAAATAATGGGTTTGCTACTTTATTTACCTGTTGGTGACTATGAGAATTTATCTTTAACCTCCTTCAGGGATCTGTGGATCCCAGAGGAAAAGCAGTGGCCTACTGCAAGTTGAGAGAATATGAAAATTAAGGTGATATTCTCTGCTCTCCTTTCATACCTCCAATCTTCCCGAAAAAGCTTTTAGAATAATTCTCAAGCCCGCTTCTGTGTAGCCTCTCCTTCAAGGCATTAGGCATAAAACTCCTGAAGACTGATGATGCTTAATTTATTTTTTTCATTGGTCAGTGATTGCTGTTCAAAAACAAAGAAGCCTTAATTGTTTACCCACATCCTTGCCCTAGTCATACAGGATTAATTCTGTTTCTTCAGTGCTGCCGTATTCTTTTATGGCAGTGGGCAATTGAGGATGTTGGCTTCAGCTGCTGCACACTCTTCCCATTATCTCTACTTCACAACAGTGTTCTGTCTTCAGTACTTACAGGAATGCTGCCAAAGGTTACGAATTTGCAATTATTTTAGTTAGGGTTTGCTATGATTATATTTAAACCAACACTGCATGATCTCCTATTTAGCATACCTCATAATAAGATCTATGATTTTTGCTGTTGGGATCAATGAGAAAGGAAACAGCTTAATTTTTGTAACCGTGCCTGGGTGTAAGCTAGCAGTCTCTCTTGGATTACATGTGAATGTCTGTGGAATGACTGTTACTGTCTTATTCCCAAAGGACAATTTCTTGAGAGGGGACAGCTCCCGTAAAGTTCAGCACCAGCAGCAGAGGAAACCCAGGAAGAAAACGAAGCCACCTGCACTTACCAAAAAACACAAGAAGAAGAGAAGGCGAGGTCCACGCCGGCCCCAGAAACCCATTCCTCCTGCAGTGCCCCAAGGGAACCTCACCATGCCTGCCAGTGTCTCACTGCCAGTAGAGATGCCCCACATACGGTCAGTGGTAGCCCTGTGCCAGTTTCCCACTGTTACCTTCAACGTTGTCAGTGTTTCAGATTTGAGTAATTATTTGGTTTGTTGGATAAAATGGCTTGCTCCTGATACTGCATTTGTAATTGATAGGCTAAGATGCTTCCTAAAGAAACCTTCTAAATGCATTTCTTTTCCTAGAAAAAGGGGGAAAAACAAAACAAAAAGTGTGAGGAAGCACCCATTATAGATGGATATGCATTTGTAATAGTTGTTTGGAGGAATCAGAATTGAACACTGAGGACTAATGGTACTTTCTGTCTAGGAGCCCCTCAACACCAGAGCTGAGTGCTGATGAGCTGCCTGATGACATTGCCAATGAAATCACAGACATTCCACATGACTTGGAATTGAATCAGGAGGACTTCTCCGATGTCCTGCCACGGCTGCCCGATGACTTGCAAGATTTTGATTTCTTTGAAGGTACTGTTTTATTTTGTTTTATGCTAACGTGAGCACAGTCAGTGAACTGAGAAAGGGAGTGCTTCTGAAGCGCATTTTGAGGGGCTGCTTGCTTTCCTACAGAGGTAATAAATTCTAGACAAGAAAGTGTGTGTTTGCTTTATTGTTTGTGAGCTCTGAAGTGAAGCCAACATTCAGAAGGCTGGTGTGTGTAGTTCTTCCTTGCTCTTAGAACTACTGCTCTGAAAATCCTAATTGGTTTAGGATTTCAATAATTCATTTTACGTTTTTACTGCCTGTCAGTGTTGCAGTTTAATCAAGAGTATTCTCCGTAATGGCATCTTTCTGCCATCGAGTGGGGCTGGAATCACAGTCAATGTTGGCCTTTGATAAAAGGAGAAGAGAGTGAGAATAAAATCTTTAAATGCATTTTTGAAACTAGCTTTTGATCAGAACTGTACTTGAATTTCTGGATTCTAAAGCTTAGTATCTATCACATACAACAAAGAAATTAGAACAACCCAGCATTGGGGTATGTGATTTCCTTGGTCATTTTCTGATATGAGGTGACATCAGACTGTGTTGGAGTTGAAATTAACCTAAATTATACTGACTGTGTGACTTTCAGGTCCAGGCTGTAATGTGGTAAGTAGGAGGGAGTTTGTGGACTATTTGTGTTATTGCAGCATTGAAGAAAATCTCATTTGAGTGCTATTACGTTAGGTCTAGTAAGCTGGGGAGGTATCTTGTATTGTAGTGGAAGAGGAGGGTGGAGAGAGGGAGTTCCATTGAAGAGGAAGGTGTAATTTCTCAGTTTTTACTTTGCTTACCTAGTTAACACAGGTGAATGAAATTTTCTGTGTACTGCAAGCCATTCTGGAAGGTTATCATACTCTGCTGAGTATGATATCTACTCTGACAGCACTGAACTGTCTGTACATCTGCAGCCTCAGAGTGCCAGTGCTGGGCTCACCTGAGAGGAGTGTGCTAACTTGTGTGTCCTTGTTCCTGCAGGTAAAAACGGAGATCTCCTTCCAACCACAGAAGAGGCTGAGGAACTGGAACGGGCCCTACAGGCTGTGACTTCTCTTGAGTGCCTGAGTACCATTGGAGTACTTACACAGACAGATGGTGTGCCAGTTCAGGAACTGTCAGATAGAGGGATAGGGGTGTTCTCTACAGGTGCTGGAGCTCCAGGAATACAGTCCTTGAGTCGAGAGGTTAACACGGATCTGGGGGAGCTGTTGAATGGGCGTATAGTACATGATAATTTCTCCGGTCTGGAGCTGGATGAGAACTTGCTCCGTTCTGCTACTTTGTCCAACCCACCTACGCCCCTGGCAGGGCAGATCCAGGGGCAATTCTCAGCCCCAGCCAACGTTGGCCTTACTTCTGCCACTCTGATAAGTCAGAGTGGCCTTGGGGAGAGAGCCTTCCCAGGACAGTTTCATGGACTTCATGATGGCAGCCATGCCTCCCAGAGGCCCCACCCTGCCCAGCTGCTGAGCAAGGCAGATGACCTGATCACCTCACGACAGCAATACAGCAGTGACCATTCACACTCCTCACCCCATGGAAGCCATTATGATAGTGAGCATGTGCCGTCTCCCTACAGTGACCATATCACATCCCCTCACACCACATCCTTTTCTGGTGATAACCTGGCAGCTACCTTCTCAGCAGAGATGCCCATGATGGCACAGCACTTGCTCCCAACTCAGCTGGATGTGCCACTTAGTGGGGTGGTCAACCCCAGAACTCACTGGGGAAATCTTCCTGTCAATCTTGGGGACCCCTCTCCGTTTAGCAACCTTCTTGGTGCAGATGGACACCTCCTGTCCACCTCCCTGTCCACACCACCTACCACCTCGCACTCAGAGACCACACAGCCTGCCTTCGCCACTGTGACCCCCAACAGCTCCAGTGTGCTCCCGGGGTTACCACAGACCAGTTTTAGTGGCATGGGTCCTGCCTCCGCTGAACTCATGGCCTCCACCTCCCCTAAACAACAGCTCCCTCAGTTCAGCGCAGCCTTTGGGCACCAGCTGAGCTCCCACAGTGGCATCCCCAAGGACCTGCAGCCCAGCCACAGCTCCATAGCTCCTCCCACGGGCTTCGCAGTGACCGGTGCCACCGCTACCAGTACCAATAACGCATCTGCGCCCTTCACCACCTCCAACTGAGCTTGTCTGCCTGGCTCTGTGCAGGTAGATGGGGGACCTGTGTTTTCTACCTTTACTTTTTTTCCTTTTTCTTTATTTTTTTCTGTCCTCCCTTCTTTTTGTTTTTTAAGAGGGGGTTGAGAAGAAAACCCCTGCTTCAATACTGACCAGGGTTAGCCCTCTGTGAACCTTGCTGTAGCGTTCACATGTGCTTGTTACGCACCGGTGCTCATTTCTTGCAGGCAGGTTCATTGTTCCCAAAAATTCTTTAAGGATACAGCACAGTTACTGGATGCAATTGATCTTAACAGTAAGACCTAGAAATAGAAAGATACCTCAGATTACTGATGCATGTTACTGTTCCCTAGGGTTCGGATCAGTGCTTGCCATCCCTTTAGCATCTGGTAGGTTTTCCAGTGGGCAGAAGTCTCTTTTTTTTGTTTGCTTTTAATTTACCCTTTTCCAAAGGTAGCATCTGGCATGGAAAACTTGGCTGCGCGCATTGATTTGAGAATGCTGCACTAAAGTCCTAAATCAAGGTCATGGTTCAAGATGAGTTTGGTATTTTCTTAAAATAGTCTCTTGACCTCCTCTGTGTGCGTGTGTGTATTTGGGGTGCAGGGAGCAGCAGTTCCTTTTCTGCCTTTGGTGAAGAAGTGGGAGTTGTACCTTTCCAGAACTGGTCACTGTTCTTGCATGCTGATTTTTTGTTGTTTTGGTTTTGTTTTGTTTTATTGTGATGATTTTTAATTCATTGAGCAGCAAGGGGAGCAGTTGACTGGGTGCCCAGAAATCTGAAGGCTGATACAAAGTTAGCCTGGGGAAAAAAAAAATAAACTAAACCAGAAGGATTGAAATAGAGCATGAGTGAAGATGAGTGAAGATTCCTGTGCAGAAATTCCCTCCTTTGCTGAATTACTGTGGCCTTGTAGCATTGATAATTTGCCTTTTCAAGTGTGGCTTTGTCTAAGAACTCCTTGCCTGACAGGCTGACATGTATTTCCCAGCTGAAACAGGAAGAATTCGGTTGGTATTCTGCCCACCCACACAAGTCTAGGTCAGACCCTTTGGTAATTTTCAAATGGATGCATTTCTCAAGTTATATCTAGCTACTGAAACTATTTTGGATAGTTTTCCTCCCACTGGGAGCCATATAATTTTTCAATGCTTATAGGATTTGATGCTCTCTATGGGAAGCTGAATGTATGTAAGGATCTAGCAAGTACCTGTCAGCAGTCATGGCTAACCAAAAGAGAAATCACTAAAACAAAATAGATAAGAACCCCTTCTGTCTGCAGCACAGTTTTGCTTTACTGCCCACCTGCTAAAGGTAGTATTCAGACTCTTTGGTAGTAATTTCAGTTCTTAAACAAAGAAGTCCACTGGCTTTTCAATTTTTACGGTTTTTAATCCAAGAGATAACAGCAGCGGAAATTCTTAGGTGTGTTTAATTGCATCTCTTTATCAGGAAGGGGAAAAAGGAACTTGCTTGTGACTTTATAGGGCTCAAACTTGCTACTGTACTCTAACTGTAAAAGTAGCTCCTACTTAATGTAACAAGTCTCTACTCTTCTTTGTTTCTGAGATGCAGATGAGAGAGAATGGAAAATCCCACATTTCAGTCTCCTACTGACATATTTCATTCTACCTTACAGTAAAACCATCCTACCTGCATGTATTCTAAGTCTAATTCAGGAAATTAAGAGATACCAAGCACATATAACAGAGAGGCCTAATAAATTATTTTTAGCAAGGGATCAAGATAAGTTGCTATAAAAATTCATTTTGTTAGCAGTCAGGCCCACACCAGAATCTCTGACCCACACCTCTCCTTCTGTCTTGCTAAGGAACAGAATTTAGATGGGATAGGTCCTGTGTCTTCTTACTATCATAGCAATCGTTCTATCCCTGTTTTCTTGAAAGATTTTTCCTCTTTAAATGCGAAGGAGTATGGATGATGCATATGTTCTTTTCTGAAATTGCAAGTGTTATGTGGGTGGAGGAAACAAAAATGATTTTCATGCTTTTGTTGTTATGAAGTCCTTATTTCATACTTGGTAAAATAGATCTTAATAATATAAGCCGAATATTTTTAAGTGGTGATTTAAATATGTTTGTAACATTTAAATGTTTCTAAATCATGTAAAAAGTTGAAGCCTATGAAATCCTGCTTGTGATTGTCCTGCTGATTGAGGAATGCCCAGTGGTATTGTGAAATGAGGCAAATCTGACAAGACATTTATTTATGTTTGTATTATGTTCCCCATACTTTGTTGAGTTGACAATTGTTTGATTTGTAAATGAATTTTGTTGTGTCCGTATACCTTCTTAAATGCGTTTGGATGACTGGCTGAAAAAGAGTGGAGAATTAGTGTACCAAATGGTTAATTCTTTAATCTGCCTCTATATTCACGTCATTTTAGAGGATGTTAATTTCTGTAAATTGGTTTCAGGACTTTGGTCTTGATACCATTCTTGTGCCCGCCAAACTTTAAAGAAGCTGCAGCTAGCGCAGGGTATATTTCCCCCACATTACATTTCTCTTTCTTAGCAAATGCAGGGGGTGAGGGGAAGGGAGCAGAGGAACAGAGAGTCAAGTTCTGCTTGGTTGCATTGGTGTAAGTTATGAAGGAGCTCTTTGGTCTGAGATCATTGTGAGGTTGTACTGGTCTAACTGGGAACAGAACCCAGCTCCTAATGTGGGCATTGATTTAGACAGGGAATTTCAAAATCGGGAAAAGCTCTACAGGTCCATAATTCCCATTTGAAATCAATGGCTGTTATGTACCTACCTGCATTCCCTTAAGGCAGCCTAGGATAGCAACTGTCTTCCCCAACTTAGACTTCGATTTTTGTATAATCGCTGATGACTCTTCCCTGGAAAGTGACTACGTAACGTTTTTCAGTGAGCAAACTAAGTTTGCAATAAAGCTGCACTTTTAAAAATAGACTTTGGTTTGTATACATTTGAAATAGGAATCCTTCTGTCCTGTCTGACACAGAGCTCTGAAATGGGCCACCACTTTTGCCTTTTCCTGGTTCACCTCCTGTTTTTTCACTGCCACTGATTTCATGGTTACAGCCTTCTAAGCAGTTACGGGTCTTGATCTTAGCTTTACATGGTGGATCATTCCAGGTGGGCTTCTGCGCTCACACAACCTGTTGACTTCAGTGAGTCAGTGTCTTATTGTTGGATGTGAGAGATCCAGTCTAAGATGTATGTGAAGCCAGTTTCACACATCTTCCTCTAGGAAGTACTGCAGCTCTGGTTAAGGTGGTCTGTGAGGCCATTATTTATGTGGTTCCCGAGTAGAATCCATGCTCTCTCGCAAAGGTTTTGGAGTATCGTCTTGCATAGCAATTAGCACTCTAATCACCCTTTCACCAAAGAGCCCGTGTAGCAATTCAGTCCATTGATTTGAGATGGTCAATGCCTGTCGTGCCCTTTATGTATTAACAAATGGAATAAAGGTAGTTGAACCCTAAAAGTTAATTTCTTTACATAAGATTTGAGTTTTAAAGAACTGAAAAAAAAAAACCCAACTTAGAATAAAATACCAGGAACATCATTTTTTGTAATAATAGCACCTCTATTAGTCTTTGTACAAAAGTACTTAACACAGGATGAACTTTGACAATGTACAGGAGCAGCCTCATGTTCTCCTGGTGTTTAAAGCATTGTGTAAGAGACACTTTAATGTTTCCTTTCACTTAGGAAGACTGTATGCCAACTTTGAGGGGAGCCGTATGTGCTTAGATACCTCAAAGTTGATTTGTTCTTTAGCCTTGTAGATACTATGATACAAGAAGATGTATGTCTGATGCATCATTTTGTCTCCTTCTACCTTCCAGTTCCTCCAGGTTTCTGCTTAATTCCCTTCTTGTTAGTAGCATTCTTCTCTCTATGGTTGGCATAAAGCTTTAAATTGATAATGCTGAGAGGTAGCACAGCTGCAGGTCTGCCTCGGGCACTGTGGAGAAGATGGCAACAGCTAGATTGCCCACTTTGTTCAGCAGGTTAGTGAAATGAGGATTTGCAGTACTCATTTGGAAGGCCCTGAAAAGGGCACTTTCTAGGCAAAACTCAGAGATGGTATTAGAGTACAAATGTAAGGAAAAAAATATCAGAGGAGAGTCATCCATAATAACAAAGAAAACAAGCAAAGTGGCTATTTTTGGTTTTGTCTTCCTAGCAGGAGAGGGATATTGAATAATGGGAAGTTTTGATGTGAGTTGTTAGGCATAGTGTGCTGCGACTGGCTTCAGGGTAATGGCTGGGGCAAAGGGCCTAGGATTGAACCTGCAAGCCAGTTGCCAAATTCAGTTTGAAGTGTGATTGTGACCACATCAAAGTACAGTCTGGGCTTGAATCTGCTTGACAGGAAAGAAGTCTCATGGAGGAGTATAATCAACAGTGGACAGATGTCTTCACTGAGAACATGGCCCTTATGATTGTGTACATGTGTTGTTAGTCTGCCTCTGAACTCCAGCTCCTATGTGAGCTCCTGCAGCACCTTGACTGCTGTGTTTCCTTGTAGGCATCAGCAGGGCTCCAGGGGTGTTTCTCACTCTTTTTGCTGCATTGAGCTGGTGAATTCTCCAACAGTATGAGCCTTGGTGCAGGGAGGTGAGAATTCTTAGAAGAGCCAGCTCCCTGCAGTTGAATCCTTCAGGACTTGTAGGTCATATGTTTGGTGGCAGAAGGTGCTTTCAGCAGACAACCCATAGAGAGCTTACCTGCAGTGGCCTTCTGCAGTGAGGCAATGGTGTGGGTGTCGGAGCAGCTTCCCTGGTAGAATGTTTAGTTTTGCTTTTGTATTTTTGCCATTTCCTATGAAGGCTTCTCAGTGCAGGCCTGTTGCAAGGTCCAGTGTTGATGGCAATATTTACTGGAGGAATAGTTTTGGGCTAGTGTGCTGACCAGATCTTCACGTCTTTCTGATCTTCTGGGCAACGTTTAAGGATGGAGTGTTGCAGGATTCTTGTATCTCCTTTGTTTCCTTCCACTCTATATTCTTCTTCATTCTTTTATTCTCCCATTCTGAGATAGTTCTCCAGTATAAGTAATGCCAACTGGTAAGTCTTCTGTGGTCCTGAGCAGATGTAGCTGTAAAATGAAAAAGAGGAGAGATTCCTGCAATTCATAACATACATTTCAGATGCTAGAAAGACAGTGCAATAGATCGTATTTCTCAAATCAATGAATAAGATGATGCTTCACAGCACGCTAACATGCCATAAACTAGATGCGGTGGGTACAACATTGTTTATGGGAGTGCACATGCTAGCAGTGAACGTGCAGGCATTTTTTAGCAAGAGTTTACCTTCTCACAAGTTCCTCTTCTTTTGAGAAGTGCATCAGTAGAAAGTCATGAGGAAAACCGTAAATTGTTATTCTCAGTATGCGCAAGCCCCAGTAAAAGTAAGGAGACTTGGTGGAAAAATCTGCATTTCTGTTTACAAAACTTAGACTTTAGGAGGAGAGGCCTGGTCATGAGAGGCCTTTAGCTCTATCAGGTGAAGTTTTGCTTTTGTCCTTAAAACTAGACAAAAGCACTGTTGTTGGGAAAGAAGAGTTTGGTGGAGGAGAAGGGGTTATGCAAGACATGTCTTTTGGCAATTTTCTCACTCCTGTTTTCAGCCCCTTTTTAAAAAAGAAAAAAAACACCACATTAGTGACTGGTTTGGGAGTTTTTTTCCTTGCTGTTCTGCTACTTCTCCTGGTTGCTGGGTTCTTTGCTTTCCCCTGTTGTATTTTGCTTTTGCATAGTCATTCTCTGTCTATTGTGGAATAAGGTAACATAATCGAAGTACAAAAGGAGAAAGTGGGCTTGGCCATAGATCGATTGCAAGAGCTGGAGAAGACTTTCTGTCTCCTTGAAGTAAGCGGTGGCATCTTTCAGTCTACTCTGGCTCACAGAATTCAGTTTGGAAGTGAACAGGAGGAAACTTGTACTTTTGACCTTAAAACTGTACTTACCTGATATAGAAAAATGCATTCTTCCTACTCCTTCTCCCTGATAGTCCGTCCGTCCCCCCCCCCCACACACACACAGTGAGGTGCCCAGAGTACCTGTGTATCAACCACATACATGTGTTGACCTTGCTCGAGTAATGCTAATGTTTTACCTGCTTTCTGTCATCATTAGCCAGTGCCCATAGGGGTAAACTCTGGATAGGTAACATTCCCAGATATCCTCTGGAAAACTTTAACTTTGGTGCAGATTGCTCTGATGTAGCTAACTGTGATAGCATTGGCTTTTGCCTTGGAGTGGACTGATTTACCCTGAAATGACTCTGACCTGCGTCTTAAACAGTGTGGTTGGTTCCCGTGCAAATAGATTCATTCTAAAGTAATGGACAGTTTGATTCTCATACAAAATAGCTACATCCCACCAGAAGGTGTTGAACCAGTTTCTCTGAACAGTGATGACCTTCACTGTACAGTTTTGGGTATGTCTCAGGGATTCCTTGTAGAAATAAGGGCAGTAAACAAAAAACAAAACGTAAAAAAAAAAAAAAAATGAGGAAAAA
>NDXB01017287.1:0-10406 GCA_002631895.1 Agapornis roseicollis | reverse complement strand
AAAAAAAAAAAAAAAAAAAAAAAAAAAAAAAAAAAAAAAAAAAAAAAAAAAAAAAAAGAAAAAAATCAATGAAATGATAATAGATTGGTCTCCTTTTGTTATCTGGTCCTTGTTTAATTTGTTTAAGGGTTTTTGTATACAAAAGTTTACATTTTTATGTATATTTTTCTTGTGTAAAAACTGATGTAATATGTGTATAAAACACTGTATGTATTATCTGTATATAGTGTGATAAAATGATTTTCTTTCTTTCTTTTGGATGTATTAATAAATCTTGCTGTGAAGTAGCTGTGTTTATTATGTTGAAACCCTCTTCCTCAAGCTATTTTGCCAAGTCTAGGATGTATGAATATTGCCCAGGCTGCAATCTAATCCATAAAGTGATTTCTTTTTTCTTTTAAAACATATCTTAAGTACAGTTATTAAACTGTCCTTTGCTTAGATAGCTGTAGAGTCTGATTCTACTCTTGTTTATTCTTTATTGCTTTCTAATGACATTAGCTAATCAGTTTTGCAAACAAACCAGGGTCTTCAGTCTCAGTCCTGATTCAGATTATAGTGCTTTCTAGCTCTGCATCACTGGCCTGGAGAACAGATCACCCTCATCTTATTTTCTGGTTTGAGTTTGCAGAGTGGTACTTGAAATACAGTTTAAGGTGTATGGAATAGATTTTTTTGTTCCTTACATGTTATGTTTTCTGAGGTCTAAACAATATATCCCTGCTTCATCACTGGAACCGGTAAGTTGGAGTTTGGCATTTTGAGGATTGGTATATGGATGAGAAATGAGGGTTACTGTGGAACTCTGGTCAGCTCTTTGGCAGGATTGCAAGGCCAGGGCACGCATGTGGTGACTACCCATATTGTCCGGATGTTGGGAATCACCACTGACTTGTTTGGACACAGGCACCTGCGCGCTGGGGTAAGGCTGCTGTTCTGCCACCTTCCTGTGGCTGGTGCAAACTAGGCTGCCCTGACTGGTACTAACCTTCCAGTGCCATGTTTGCTCTCCAAGAACAGCTTTTCCACCTCTTTTCAGACAGAACTATGCCTTGGATGCTTTGCAGTGAATAGGTGGCTGCTGCATCTTCCCCTTTGCCTTCTGACCCAAGGGGTGCGTGCTTCAACTGACGCTTGCCTTGCTAGTCTTCCATCTCCAATATGTGTGAGGTTGCGACTTGCCAGGGTAAGTAGTCATGTCCTAAGTGAAACCATCTTCCAGGTTCTGCTTTTCATAAATCGTCTCACTTAATTCTGACCTGATCATCAGAATAACCATGATCAGAGATTGATGAGAAGGGGATTCAGTAATCTGACTTTCCTTCCTAATGAACAGTGGATCAGCCATTCTAGACAGTGTAATTAGAGCAGAATTTTACAGTGCTTGGTTGTAATTCAGGCTGAGCGGTAAGCGGTGTCAGTGAATGATGCAGTCTTCCATGCTAACACATGCTGCAAAGATTTCATGGCAAAGGATGCAACTGGATTGTACTTTAATGCCTTGTCTTCCTGAGACATGAGAGTATACTGAAAGTGCTGCATCCAGGCATTTGTCAAGACAGAGTGATCACATTAAAAATGAGACAAAGTAAGCAAAAGGAGAATGCAACAGCATAAGTTCAATGCAGTATGGCTGGAGAAAATCTACCCTAAGCTTGTCCACTCTAAGGAATTTTCAGGGTCTATGATAGTTGTTAAAAATCTGCTTTTAACAAAACAGCAGAAATAAGTTGCTATTTGGTGTAAGATTTGAGGCCACAATGAAGAGTAAGGTGTTTCCTTTGGGATGACTCTGTGGCAGAAGCAGAGTTTCCTGATCTGGTCCCAGGCTGGGCGTTCTCCACTGTGGTCTTGAAGAGAATGGGCTTGAGACTCCTCTGCTGACTAAGATGGAGACCAGCTGAACCGCCTGGGTTTCTTTCCAGCATTTCCATGAACAACAAAGGAACGCTGCTCTTAGAAAATGATTGCATGGCTCTCAGCTTGAAACTTAACAAAAACAACTGGTCATTGCTCTAGTGCTGCATTTCAAAACACAAGTAGGCTTTGTTTGAAGTATCAGTTCAGGAAGAGTATGGTTCATCTTTCTCTGTATTTTAACAGTCCTCTCAAGCTCCAACAGTAGTCATTTAATAGCTGGCAATTATTTTCTCAGGCAAGCTCATTTGGTTTGTACTGGAAAAGCAGGTGACGTTTTGTTACAAGAGCAAGCGTTGCTCTTGTATGCGGCAAAGCAATTGGAAGGATAAACCTTTATTACATTTGGGAGGTGTCTTCCTGCAGAGGTGAAGACAACCTCTCTCTCCCTGTATAGTCACAGGCATTTGTCCCATCTGCAGGAAATAATGAGGGGTATCTTCCACCCTCCCTACACCTCAGAGTGCAGGATTGGTACTCTGCAGATGTCTGGTATGAGATGGAGACACAGGATGCTTGTTTTAACAGGCTAAGAGATGATTGGCATGTTTACTGTTGTGAGGTTCAGGCCAGGAATGGCTTCCTTGGTTTACTGCTATTGCTAATTTACAACTAGTGGAAGATGGCAGTGAAGAATTTTGGTACCACTGCATCTAGTAAGAAGACTGAAGTGTTATGCTAAAAATGTTCCTAAAAGCAAAGTAGCTTTGATATTCACACGTGTTCTTGTATTTCTGTAGGGGAACAGCAGTACAAACTTTCTACATCCATATCCAGTAAATCCCATGGCAGAAAGTCGTTGGGACCAAGAGGCTTGGTGTCCTGTTCACCCCTTGCATCATGCTTGCAATGGCTGATGTAGCCACCGGTGTGGAGGAGAGTCCTGTATTGTGAACTCGGTCTGGCTCTGATGCCTGTTTCTGCTCAGCTTGTGCACCAGCTTCAGCTCCTTGACTTTAAAATACAAAGCCTTTGCTTTCACACTGTACAACTCTTAGCAGAAGAAACCCTCAGTAACCAGCCAGCAAACTGTCCCAGGGGCTCTTGCAAATCTCATCTGTGGGGTCCTCTCCTGTCATGCCTACCAGGTAGCTGATGCTGGTTAGGCTACTGATACAGATGTAAATGCTGTCATGCTGACCAGTGTGTTCTCCACAGGTATCATGTGTTTCATTTCCTGGGAGGGTGTCATGATTTCAGCCACTTCTAGCTTCCCCATTGTATCCATGCTGGATGCAGTGGTGGCTCTTTGCAGCAGGAGACAAAGTGCTGTGGTGAGAGGGAGGGGAGAGGGTCTACCCAGCTGCAGACTGGTGCTGTGACCCCAAGGAGGGCAGTAAGGCTTGGGAGGAGCACAGCTGGCATCTGATGCAGCATTGTCCCCTATCTATGTAGTCCTTCATCAGAGAGCTGCAAGGTACATAGTAGTGTGGCTCATGCTGAAAAGAACTTCACAGATGATTTCTCATGGGGTTTATGTGCGTTGCAGCATTTCTCTTCAAGCTGTGGCTTTCTTGCACAGGTGTCAAGAGGATCAGCGCTCCTGAAGAAATTTGGCCCAAACTCGATCTGAGGGGGCAGCAGCAACTCTGCCTCACCCAGCTAGTGCCAAAGCATCAGCAAGAGTAGAGAGGCTGATGTATGTCAAATTTGGGCTTGTGCTCTGCCAAAGTTTGATTTCGAGCTTTGGGTCTCAGTTACAATACTGCCACATCAGCATTGCTCCACGTTTGTGCCAGTGGAATTGTGCAGAACTGGACCCTGGAAGTGTTCCTAGGTGTTTCCCAAAGTGACCATTGCCACTGTTTCTACATGGGGCATGTGACACCTGGTTACAGCTTTCCTGTGTCTCTCCATGGTGGTGCTGACCCCTTCCAGTGCTGGGAGAGCTGCTCAAGTCCAGGACCCTTGAAGTTCTTACAACCAGTTCTGGGCATGTCTTTTAAACAATGCCTTTGTTGGGGTTTATTCACCATTTGCTAATGAAAAACATTCCTTGCCATCACCCCAGTAAGATGAACCCAACTGGGAGGGGGGGAAAGGGTTAAGTGCCTAGAAGCATACAAAAGGGTTAAATCAAGACACATGAAGCATCTGGGGTTCTCTGCACATTCCTGCTGCCTAAATCAAGAGGCATGGGTTATCAACAGCAGAGGATACCTCCCTAAGTGTGTAGTCTCCTCTAATTTGTGCTTTCAGCAGTTTGCATGTATTTGCCATGCTTTGGTAAAGAGCTTTTCCAGTCCAGCTGAGTGTTCAAAGTCAGTAAAGCCACTTGACTTACATATGAGAGCACTTGGTTGCTGTTTGCTTTTTGCTGTGGGTTTTTTTCCCCCTCAACCACTTTAATGCCTTGTTTAATCCTGCAGAATTTAATTTTTCAGTTAGCCAGCATTTGCTCAGTGGAGCCAGCCAGTTTTCTCTATTACTAATCTCATTTTTGCTGCTCTCCCTTGGGTCCTACTGTTTAATATAGCTTTTGTTTGTTGGTTTTGGGGGCTTTTTTCCCCCCTCCTTTTTTGCCCATTCCATACAATGTTTTTGTTGGTGTTTTTTCTTCTCCATCTCCTTTCCCTTCAGATTGCAACTGAAATTGTTGCTGAAGCGATTCTGGTAAGCAAAATTAGATTCTTAGAACTCAGAATTGTTCCTTGTCAGACCTTATCCTCCTCACTTGGCTCCTTTATCTCTACCAGCTCTGCCCAGGTACAAAGCCTTGCTTGGCAGAACTACTCCTAATACCCCTAATTAATGAATTAGAACCAGTCAAGGTCTAGTACAGACACACATCTTGTCTGAGGTATTCCCTTTGAAAGGTGATGGAGATGAGGACCTTGACGAATAATATCTCTTAAAAAAATTCACAAAGGCTACTGTGATGAGCCTGGAGAAGAGAAGGTTTAGGAGGGACCATACTGCTCTGTACAACTGCCTGAAAGGAGGCTGTAGTGAGGTGGGGTTGGTCTTTTCTCCCAGGTAACAAGCAATAGAACAAGAGGTAATGGCTTCAAGCTGCACTGGGGGTAGGGGGTGTTCTTCATGGAGAGGGTGAACAGGCATTGGAACAGGCTCCCCAGGGCAGTGGTGGAATCACCATCCCTGGAAGTGTAGATGAGACCCTCAGTAACATGGGTTAGTGGTGGACATGGCAGTCCTGGGGTGACAGTTGGACTTGATGATCTTAAAAGTCTCTTCCAGCCTCATTGATTCTATGACATTTTGTGTGCCTTGCAAAGCTGGCTGCCTGTAGCAAATTTCCTGTGCTGATGTGCCAAAAAGATGATGCCTCTATCAGACGCTGTTTCCCATTAAACGTGCTTAAAAAGCTAGCAGTCCTGCTCGTACCAGCTCCTGGTCTGCTGTGATGTTGACTGCTTTCATGCAGCCTGTGCTATAGGGAGCAGAGTGTTTCACAAAGACTGTGGCTGTGTCTCTTTGAGCTGTCCCTGCTTTGGGGCAGACTTTGCCCACAGGCAGCACTGTTTCCATTGGCCTTTGCCAGGTTACAGAGAGTGGGGCTGGCAGGTGGCAGCCTAACGCTTTCTTAATTATTGAATACCTGCAGGATCTCTTTTCCTTCATTCACCCCCAGTAACACAGCATATTTATATCTTCCTGCTCCTTCCTCGATTCTATGACTGGTGTTCTCAACCAATGCCAGAAACTGTGGGCTGCTCTTAGCAAAGCCTGTAAGAGACAAACAACGCATGGATCTTCTAGTGTCTATGTGTGCCTATGACAGACAGTACTTTTCATCTTCCTGCTGCCTTGTCAGCCCCCCCAGCCCACGTTGCTCATCCTATATGGGCCAACAGCCAGGTGTAAGACTCCCTGGTTGGAAAACTGGTGGGTTTTAAACGTATGGCCCCTCTGTGTTACCTTCTGGTCCTATAATTGAAGCACAGCCTGTGGTGTAAAATTTTTAAATGCATCAGAACTATAAAACAAGATCCTCTTTTTACTTTGGTCATCTCCAATGCCATACAATTTAATCCACTCATTCACATAATTCATAATTCAGTCTAGATTTCCTTCCGCCTTCTGTTTTTCCACCAGCTATCTGGGACTTGATCTGCAGTGTGCTCCACTGCAAGCTTGTGGGAACTGCTGAACACGGTGCCAGGCCCTAGAAAGGAGCAAGCAGTGAGAACCTGCAAGCAGCAGGCAGGCAGCCAAGGGCAGGACAAAGGAGCTGCTTGCCGCAGAGGGTCATTGACCTTACTTGTTCCATCAGCTTTAGTTTTGCATTCCTGGTTTTATTCATTGCTCAAACTCTGCAAGGAGCAGCAGGCCATTGTAAGAGGTTTTTGTAGTGTAAGTATTGCCTGAGCTTTTAATAACCGACCCAAAGTCATTCCTGACCTGCACCAGGTTTATTCTAGGGTGGCCACAACAGTGCTGCCAGTGCTGATGACAGACAGCACCTTATGGAAATGACAGTGACAGTGGGAGAGCTGTGAGGCTGGGGCTGGGGCTGTGCAGGGGATGCTCAAAGCAGGACAGGTCCCTCGGTTCCAATTGTTCTTTTGAAACCCAGACGTTATATCCTGCAATATGTAGCATAGTCTGTGCAGAAGGTCACATGTGCAGAACTGATGCTCACCGAGCAGCGTGAGATAAGGGAAAAATCATGGGGAGCTGGAATGTCTTTATTACTTTTTTTTCAAGGGGAGATTCTCTTTCACTTTTCATTTCCTCTTGTGTTTCCTTTCTGTATTTGTGCTTTAACATTAGGTTTGATTCTGTCCTGATAGCATTCAAGTGAAGGCTTACATATTTCATCAGAATTGTCTCTTTTATTTCCAGGGCTGAAAGTCCCAAACAATATGAAGCAGTCACAGCCACATACACATCTGGATTCCTTTCATCCACTCCAAACAGGCACTTTCCTTTATTCCTATTCACCGTCATTACTTAATTTCCTAAAGAGGCTGCAGCTCTTTAATGCCTGAGTGATGTATGTCAAAATGTCTCACTAGGCTCTTCCACTGTGTGGTAATTCAGTATATCCTGTTTCCAGAGCTGAGGAAATACATTTCCTTCACTTTAGCTCCTTACTTTTTAGGAAATTGCTTTTCTTCTATTATCCTGACAGCCTGGATTTTGACAGCTCCAGACTCTCTGGGTGAAGCTCCTACAGTCTCTGCAAACACTCTTCTTCCTTGAGACTCCCCTGTCTATCACTTATCATGTCCTTCCTAGAGCGGACCTTTTGTTTGGGACTTTTCTTATCTTTTCCAATGGAGGCTGGGTGTCAGGACACAATTTACAGTGCTGACCCTGAAAGTTTACAAAAACCAGGCTTGCCATCCCCTCTCCAACATGGTAACAATGCATTGCTTTACAGGCTCACAGAGATCTCCATTGCTGAGCTTGTATTACCAATTCCTGTGTTAATGCAACTTTTATGGCCAAGTTTTAATAAAAGGAGCCATCACTTGTATTGCCTGGAACAGGGCCTTCAAGAAAGCATTAGGAAAGATAAACTACAGGGAGCTCTCCTCAGCATTTTCTAATCCAAGAGCCACTTGACCTATCCGGAGGAAAACCCACAGATTATCTTGCAGAAAGCTGTCATGAGAGCTTTCAGTTACAACCAAATACACAGGAGCCAAACTTTGATGGCTCCCCTTCCTCCTCTGTGCTATTGCTTATGCATGTAGGAAGATGGGTGTTCATTTTTCCCACACTTTATGTCCTCAAGCCCCTGAGCCCAGCAGCAGCAGAGGAGCTGGCACAGCCCTTCCTGTGCTGGTTTAATCAGTAACTCCAGCAACTTCTCTTGCCGGTCCTTTCCCAACACTTCATGGTATCCTCTGGCATCCTGGGAGGCTCAGATCCAGAGGGATGGTGGCCCCATGCTGAAACACCTGGTTATCTCATGGCCAAACCAGAAATGTCCTGTGCTCCTGCACATGCTTCTTGATGCTGTAGGCTGCTAATAGCACCCTCCTACCTCTCAGGGACAGCTTGAAGAGAAAGCATGTGTCTGTGAGGAGTTCCCATACCATGTGAGGAAGGAAGCAGCACAGATGGAAATCTAGACCTGTTCATAAGAAAACATTCTACCAAAACGAGGAGCTATTTATACTTGATGAGAATCTTGCATTTGAATCCTAGACCTGAGCAATCCCATTTTTTCTTCAAAACTGCTCCATTTCACCTGTGTAAGGGTCATGGTTGCAAACTGCCTCATCTTTCCATCTGTCTGCTGCAGAACTCCCATTTGCAAGCAATCCCATTTGTTTTCTCCTTGTTTTCAGTTTCCATCAGCTCTAGGTGACACCCTGGAGAGCAGCAGTCCATGGTTCCCACCAGTCTCTCTAAGGAAGTGAAAGCCTTCCAGCTCTTCCTTTTCGCCATACCCCACCAAGACTGGCACAGCTTATAGCAAAGTTTCCTTTTTTAACTGGTGTTACTGGGTAAGATGCATTTATTCACTGAAGACCTGCAGACACATGTTGATGCTATTCCCTTCCTAACCACTGTTCTGAACACGTATCTCATTTTCAGGTGTAATGAACCTCTCCAAGCTTCTCCTTATCTCATCTTCAACTGTGAATATTTCTGGCAGGTTCCCATGCAGTCTGATGGTGAAGAAGCCTTACTAGATGACCTTACTGCTTGCTGATCATTTCTTTCCTCTTTTGTGATGAATAAGCTCTTGTTGGGTATTCATCACCTGGGCCTTCCTTCAGAAGGGAGGCTGGAGGCACCTTCAGCATCAATGGGCTGTCAGGTATGTGGGTCATATGGCAACTGCGCCCATACCCATTGCTCTGTCCTGCTGGTGTGGCTCTTCTGCAGGATTCACCAGCTTACCTTAGCGTGGTCCTAGGTTTTGTAGCTGTTTTGTGACTGTTTTTAAGGCAGCCTCACACCTGCAGTTGTGCTCTCCTGTTGACAACTCTCTTGCCTCCAGTTAAAACCAGACACTAAGCTCGGGGGAAAATTAATGGCACCTGCAAATTACAGGTGCTTGAATACTGAGCTGCTTCATTTGCAAGTAAAATCAGATATTTTGGTATCTGAGGCCTGTGCCTTATGCATCTGCATTTCTTAAGCATGTAAACAGCTGGAATTTGCTTTGCAGACGTGCTCAAGTTGGCAGCCAGCCATGCTGATGTGGCTGTGCACAACCTGGCTGAGACTGCTCCTCTGCACATCCAGTGTTGTGCATGTGATGTTGGTGATTCCTGTCAAAAAAGCAGTTCCTGCTCTTCCCCTGTCCTCCAGTGGGTTTGGGAACAGCTCTCTGCATTCACTTAGCACAGCTGATGTTTCTGAGCACCTGGGACTCACCTTGCACCAGCGTACCCTAGGCCAGGTGAGATCCTGCACCACAGCCAGAAGGTGAGGTTTATATCCAGGAGACCTGCTTGGCTCTCTTGCTGAGCCCAGCCTTGGCCACTTACAAAGAGGACCCATTTGGCCTCAGCCAAGAGTGCAGTTCTCCAGGCCTCCACGTTGGCTCAGCTTTGCAGAAAGGCAATATGTGTGCAGTATGCAGGCAGTTAAATCGCACAGGGATGCATTGCTTTTCCTCTCTCTGCTGTTTCCCTCCAGCTAATCTCAAGTCATTTTGAAAGCTCATATTTTGATCTCAGTGTATACAGAAAGCAGAGCAGCTCCAAGCCCTCATCCCAGCAGCACACAGGAATGCTGTTGCTGCACTCGCTGTGAGCACAAACAGTTTTCTGTCACATCCTGGGGCTTGAGGCAGCAGGCAGACCTCTCCCATGAGGCTTCCAGGCTGGCAGAGGCTCAGGCAACTCCAACACCATCACAGACCATCCAGTAGGGCCTCACGCTGAGGAATATGAGTGGAGGTTGCTCCCTTGCCCCATATGTGGAGAGACTTTTCAGCAGGGCATGTTGTGACAGGATGAGGGGTGATGGTTTCAAACTAAAAGAGGGGGGTTTCCTGTTGGATGTGAGGAAGAAATTCTTTACAATGAGGGTGGTAAAACCCTAGCACAGTTTGCTCAGAGAGGTGGTGCATGTGCCATCCCTGGGAACATCGCAGGCCAGGCTAGATGTGGTTCTGGGCAACCTGGTCTAGTTGAGGATGTCCCTGCTCATTGCAGGGGGATTGGAATAGAGTTGTGGTCAATGGCTCAGTGTCAGGCTGGAGGCCAGTGACGAGTGGTGTCCCTCAGGGATCGGTGTTGGGACCGGTCTTGTTCAACATCTTTGCCGCTGACATGGACAGTGGGATTGAGTGCGCCCTCAGCAAGTTTGCCGATGACACCAAGCTGTGTGGTTTGGTGGATACTCTGCAGGGAAGGAATGCCATCCAGAGGGACCTTGACACACTTGTGAGGTGGGCTGATGCCAACCTCATGAAGTTTAACCATGCCAAGTGCAAGGTCCTGCACCTGGGTCGGAGGAATCCCAGGCACAGCTACAGGTTGGGCATAGAGGATGTTGAGAGCAGCCCTGCAGAGAAGGACTTGGGGGTGGTGGTCGATGAGAACATGAACATGAGC